>VTWG01000232.1:0-35484 GCA_008817895.1 Anopheles fontenillei
CGTACTCCGGTATTCAAAAAGGTTATACTCTACATGTACTAGATTTGCCTCAGCAAACGCTTGAAAGCAGCTTGAAAGATGCAAAAGTGCAAACAAGAGAGAATCCAGCTTTTGTGCGAGCTGTTGGGCGTACGCCTCCAAGTGCTTTTCCCATGAATGATGATGGGTGGATTTGTAGCAACACACACAATGAAAACACACATACTGAATGATCAGTTGTGCAAATTTGCCCACGAAAAGAAGGGCTTCAGCACACATGAGAGAGTAGACGCAGCCTTACCCCAACCCCCAATGGTCCTAGCTTCGCTTTCTTAGACGCGCTCCACGTGACAGCAAAGAAGCATATCGGGCGATAAGTGTTCTATGTGCGTGTGTATTTTTAGCGTGTTGTGTATATTTCCCCCGCCCTGGTAAATGGATGTTAGAGAAGTGTGTCACCAAACTGCCGTCTGGTGTTTTGGCAAAGGCATTGTTACAAGCTAGCTAAATTATGCATGAGATCGCTGCACACGATGACGACGACGCCGTGTACACGTAGAAATCAAACCGCTCCAGCACGAAACTACGATACCATCCCCATAGACAGATGGCGTGTCGGCAACAGGATGAAAGAAGGACGGAATGTGGAGAACGGAGCGGCTAACCTCACTCCAGGAAACGTTAGACGACGAACCCGATGTGGATCCCTTTGCGGATCCGCAGTAAGTCGTGCGCAGACAGACGACGACGACAACGCAGCAGCGAGTGTGATGTGGTGCAAAGGAACGAACACGGAAGAATGGGGGAGAAAAAAGGTGTAGAAATAGTAATGCCGTAATTGATAATTCTATCGAACATTATACATATTACATTATATAGTAAAGAATGAAAATTATATCTCATAGAGAAAACCCCCGCCCCCCCCTCTATTAACCCCAGCTACGTTATTAGTGGAAGTATAATTTCTCGACCTCGATCCTCTTTGAAAACAACGTACCCCGCATACAGGCTTGCTCTGGAAAGGAAAAAAAACTGGCAATGAAATGGTGTTGTTTGCTCCCTGCACACGATAGAGAGCAAACAGAGAATGCGCATCCGATGCAAGTGCTCCCCATTCATTCCATGTTATATGTGTGCGTGTGTATGTGTACTATCACAATCTAGCGGAGGTAAAAGAGCAACTGTGTTGCGTCTTTTGCTTCTCGCAACCTCACTTCCAGCATCACGAACCAAGGTTGTTAGAATTGAAGAAATTGCTTCGCCATCTCTTCTAGCGCGTGGTGCCCGTTATTTTGTTGCGCGGTGTTTAAATCTTTGTTTCGTTCGTTAAGGTTAAATCGATGCGAAAGTGCAGCCCCAATCCCGAATGCTGGTCCTTCCGTGTGTTTGCATAACTTTGAAGATTTGCACAGTTCGGGACGCGGGAATTACGGTAATGGGAGAATAGTAACGCCACACAACCACACATGCTTTCAAAATTCGAAGTGCACCCACGGCAATTAGATAAACGAACGGTATGCTGTAAGTTCCAAAATTGCATTAGCGTAACATTTGTAACAGGATGTGTGGCAGATTGTGAAGCAAGAATTTTGATTACGCTGCAGAAGCCGGCGAGGAGGGTTTAGAGCGCGGACAGACGGTATAGGGTGTATAAATCGGATACCGAGCACGGTTCCACCACCCGGAACACATACACACATTCGTAACATTTTAGCTATGAGAACTAAACGTGATCGTTAGAATGATTAATGGAGGGCGATAAACAATGGAAGAGTGTAGCTGAACAAAACAAACAATAAACCTTTATGATAACTGATTATGGTAAAAAGGTGTCAATCTTTTGTACATTTGAGTAAGAGACGGTCCCGTGGTACAGTCGTCAACTCGAACGACGCAAGAACATGCCCGTCATGAGTTCAAGCCTAGAATGGACCGTCACCCCGTAGCAATCCGGTTGCGTGGTAATGAATTAAGCCTCGAAAGTCTGTATTGTAAGCCGGCATGTCCGCGAAGGGCGTTACGCCAAATAGAAGAAGAAGAAGAGTAAGAGAAACTCACTTGACTTGTGGATTTCAAATCGCAATCTTAATCTTAGTAAGCATTATTGAATAAGAACAATGCTTTGTTTCGTGATAAACATATTTTACTAGGTTTTTTATATTTAATTTACTTTGCTAAAACAATTAAAACAAACTGATTCAAACCCCCTGCCCTGCACGGTGAGCACCAATACAAAGCTGCAACGCCTCTTCAAGCACCTCTTAACAAGCACTGACAGCGCTCGCGCTATTAAGGGGCGCCCTCTTCGTGCGCCCGTACGCGTTTGTCGCCTGGGTCGGTGACGTTTTGGAGAAAAAAAAGTCGCGAACACATCGACGGTGCGTGCAAATAATCGTTTTATTTCATGTTTTCGCCGACCAACCCGGTGCCACTGCCGCGATGGAGGAAGCCAAACTGGCCAGCTTGCTGAGCAACGTACGAAAGTCGAACGACAAAGGCGCAATCTACCGCAATTTGGTCGCGATTCGGGCGAACTTTGTGACGAGCGATGGGGGAATCAAGCTGTTCACGGCCCAGGACGGCATCAACGTGCTGGTCGAGCTGCTCAGCAAACCGTACGAAAAGGTGATCGAGGTGGTGCTGAGCATACTGGGGAACTGCTGCACCAAGAAGGAATGCTGCAAGCAGGTAAGTTTTCGCGTGAAAAAGGAGATTTTATTTCATGTTTTCGATTCTGCATTGCACGGGGGAGGAAAGCGGTGGTGCGCCAGCAGGGAGAGTGCATGTGAAAAAGTGGATGCGTTTATACTGACCGATCCGTTACTTCCATGTGTCAGGCGTTCGAATGCGGAATACTGAAACCGTTGATATCGATCATTTCCAACATTCCGAACCCGAGCATCCAGTGCCGGGGCTGCCGGCTGCTGGGCAATTTGGCCCAGCACGAACCCATCAGTTACAAGATTGCCCGGGACAATGGGAACACGGCGTACGCGCTCAGCACCATCCTGAACGAGTCGGACAACAAGGCGGTGCTGATAATGGTGATCCGTGCCATTCGGCAGCTGTGGCGTGAAAAGTCGCTCCGCACCACGCTGATGGAGCAGGGATGCATCGGGAAGATAGCGTACCTGCTGGTGCGCTATGCACAGATCGATTCGGAAACGGAATCGCCCCCGGCGCCGGACATAAAGCTCTCGCCCACCGGGAGCAGCAGCGGCGGCAGCAGCAGCAGCTGCAACCACGACGAGGAGAAGGTCGTCCTGAAGCACTGGCACGCCCCGGACCGGATGGTGACGAAGGAAAAGTTCAACAACATCGTGCGCAACATGGAGCACAGCCAGCTGTGCGATATCGTCGGGTACCAGGTGATACAGAACTATCGCTGGAAGGATCGGCCCGACTTCCGGCTGCCCGAGTCGGACGAAACGGGCAAGCTGTTCGAGAGTGCGCTCAAGTGCTTGCAGATGATCACGACCACGGTCGTGCAGCAGGTCATTGAGGAGATCTACGGGGAGGCCGGTGCCGGGCTGCACTGTCTCGTGTACCTGTGCGGCGAGACGAGCCCGTTCCGGGCACTGTCGCTGAAGGTGGTCTCGAACCTGGCCGCCAATCCGGACGCAATCGATCGGCTGACGGAGTGTGGTGTGATCAAAATGGCCGCCGATCTGATCATGTACGCGAATCTGGGTAAGTGAGAGGAAGCTGAGCTGTAAACGCTTTGGATTTAGTACAATTAGTGCTTTCCTTTCCAGCCCATTGCAGATGAGTCGGAGAAGCGGTACTGCATCAACATGATGTGTCTGCTCACGAAGGAAGCCTGCAACCGGGGGCACATCCGGCGCAGCGGCGCACTGCAGTCGTTCATGAAGATCGCCAAGCAGTCGCACGAAAAGCGCGAGCAGGCGATGATACTGTACGCCCTCTACCAGTACCGGTTCGACAGTTTGAGCAACGAGATACTGCTCAGCAACGGGCTGGTGAGCTTTCTCGTGCGCATCCTGAACGGTATCATTGCGGACAGGGAGGTCGCACACATACGCCACGACGAGGAGGAAAGCGAGCGGGTCTCGCACGCGAGCGTGTTCAGCAAGCGCCGTGCGACCTTCGCCAAGGCGGGCAAAATGCGTCGCAGTGATTTGCTGTTCCACTACAAGTCGGGAAATGGGTACCATCAGAAGCAGCAGCAGCAGCAGCAGCAGCAGCAGCTGCTTCTGCTGCAGCAACCACATCACACGGCAGCGAAGCAATCGAAGCTGGATCCGTACTGCTCAGCACCGGAATCGCCCGACAGTGGCAGCAGTGGGTATGCGAGCACGAGCTACGGAACGGTGCGAAGTCCTTCCACGAGCGTTGGATCTAGCCCGCCGCGCCTGCCGGAAGATGAAGCGTTCGAGGACGACACGGAAGTTTACTCGCCCGTGTGCAGCGATCACGAGCAGGAGGATGAGTCGAGTGGGGGCAGTGGCGAGCCAACGGGTGAACCAATTCCTGCCAGCGAGGCAAGGGAGCAAAACGAACAAGCGGAGGAGGAAGAGGAAGCTGACCCCGTGGTGGACGGTGCGGAAGAGACGAACGATTTCGACATGGTCGCGTACCTCATCGAGGACAGCTCGAACGCCAAGTGGCTGGATGCGGCCGAAGAGCTGGAGGACGACAGCACGGGATTGAAGGCGACGAAAACCACCACCAGCCACCACGCGGAGGACTGCATCGATGATAATGAAATGTTCAAGATCGAGCTCGAAATCGCCACGGTCAAAACGTTCGAACGGTACCCGATGCAGCCGACGCTCACGCTGCTCTGGTCCGTCTCGAAGTCCTTTCCCGCGATGGAGTTCGTGCAGGCGGACACGCTCGAAACGCTGCTGAAAATATGCAAGCACGCGAAGAAGCCGCGCGGCCGCGCGTTCCAAACGCTGGCCAACATACTGAAGCACGTGAACCACTTTCTGCCGCTGCTGAAGCAGGACTTTGTGTTTCGGCTGCACGAGATGAAAACGCCGTACCCGGCGCACGGTGCGCGGTGCTGGAGCTGCGACGAGATGCGCACGGCCTGCAACGATCTGATGGCGCTGTTCGGTTCGGTCGGCGAGACCGGGTACGGGCAGGGCGAGATTGCGCACATCCTGCGGACGGGCGAGCGCGACCTGAAGCTGCGCGTCGCGATCATCGTGCTGTTTGTGGTGCGCGATACGCGCCTGCTGCACAAGCTGCTGTTCGACATGAAGGTGCTCGAGATGGTGATGGACTTTATACTGGACGAAGGTACCAACGGGCAGCAGCAGCAGCAGCAGCAGCAGCACAGGTTAAATGGCATTGCTTGCAGCGCTATAACGCGGCTGGCACAAAACCTGTCGATCGTGGGCGAGGAGGAGGACACCGGCACGCCGAGCGAGAAGCTGGAGGAGAAAGAGTTCGACAACACGGTCACGATCTGCGACGAGTCGGCCACCAGCGTGGACGAGAAGGTAACGTTCCGCGTGCGCAGCAGCCCGACAGCGCCGCCGGAAGCGGTGCTGGTCAGCAAAGCGCTGCTGGTCGAGGGCAGCGAAGTGTTTCGCCGCATGTTCGAGGCGGACCACTTCATCGAGTCGAAAAACAACGAGGTGCACCTGCACGAACCGATCAGTGCCGATGGGCTGCGGTACTTTTTCTACCTCGTGCGGCTGCAAACGCTCAACAAGCTGACCGGGATGGCGCCGCCGCCGAAGGTGATCGAGGCCAGCCTGGACGCGCTCAGCCTGGCGCAGAAGTACCTGCTGCCGACGGTGGAGAAACCGGTGATGAACATCATCAAGACGCTGCTGAACGATGACTGCGTGCTGAACGTGTTCGAGTGGTCGCTGAAAAACTACAACCAGGAGCTGCTGGTCGCCTCGACCTACTACTTCCTCTACTCGGACATTAGCGGGGCGGCAAAGTGCAAGCTGTACCGGGCGGCCAACCGGTCCTGCTATCGGGACGAATGGCGACGGCTACTTACCGAGACCATCCTGTACCGGGTGCAGCCGAACGCGGAGCTTTAAACCTTGGTTTGTCTCTCTCTCTCTCTCTCTCACCGTCATCACCCGTTTTCTTTTTTACTGTGATCGAAGCTTCGGTGGTCGCTGCCATCGTGCCCCTCCCCTCCCTTATCGCCCTGTATACGCGCATAGACATAGTTTGCCGGTTGAAAACGTTAAACGTACGCTAGCTTTAGTTTGGTCACTTGCCCTCCTCCGGCTCTATTTTATAGTTCTTTACTCCTTGTGTAACAGCAAAGTACACTGCCATCCCAGTAATCGTTCTTAACATCACGTTGAGAACGAAACGGGGGATTTTGTAAACATTCCGAATTTTCCTACCTTCTTTTTGTTTGTTTTTTATTTCTTTGCGAAGTTTGTTTGTTTTATAAATAACTTTTACTTGTGTTACAATTTCAATTGAAAGCAGACAAAACAACACACTGCCCTTTTACGTTTTTTTTCTCTCTCTCTCAAATATCTTACCCTCTCCTATCAATGAACGCCCGGACGGTCATCTAGTAGCATATGCGTTGTTTGTTTGTTGTCCCCCAGAAAAATTCGAGTCCTCGCAACATTGGAAGGACACGTGCGTGTAATTAAGAACAAAAACTATCACAATGAATACACCTTCCTTCACTCTATTTGAATGTTATGGAAAAATCAGCAAAAAAAGCCGTTACTCTTTACTACCTACCGGAGGAGGCGGAACGTACCGGTTGTTTATCCGATGCCCATACTCGAAGGAAATGCGCAAATCACCGAACCCACTGCGCGGCAGAACGCCACCAATCCATTCGATCGTAAAGTGGTACACGCGCTCCGGATCCTGCTCGTGCTTGTAGCGACCCAGCTTAATGTACGTGCTGTACCGTTGCGGTCGAATAGCAATTGTCCGGCTCGAAGCACCCGCACCTTCTCCAGACGAGGAATCATCCTGCTCGTCGGCCAGATCGTCCGCGGCAGCAGTGTAACGACCGTCCGCGCTCCGGTGGAAGCTTTTTTCGAAGCAAAGCTCCATCTCATCCGTGCGAAACGTGTGCCGCAGCGTTTGGTGATGAGTAAACCTGTACACCTGGGGGTGATTGTTTACCCCGCCCTGTCGGGCTTCCCCCTCCACCGGTTCGGGTTGCCGCAAACCATGGCCAGTGGAAAAGCGGGCACGCAAGCAGCGGAAGAAATCCTCCTGGATGCGAAACGTTTGCACATCCGGTCGGCCGTCCGCAGCGTAATCAATGCTCGAGTTGAGCTGCTCAATCACCGACCCAAGCCAACGGGTAAAGGACAAACTGCAGGCGGTTGCTTCGTAGGGAGGAATGGAGGCGCCCTCGAGGTGGTCCCCCTTTGCCGCACGCCGCAGCCGATTGAAGATGACGCCGTTCGATTCGAGCACCTTCATCAGCTTGCGGGCGCTGTAACTGCCCCGTGTTAGCTTCGCCCCGTCCATCCGGGCGCACCGCTTGAGGGCCGCCTTTTTGGTCGTAATTTGTAACGCCTTTCCCGGCAGCACTTCTCGCCTCTCCTCCGCTTCCTCCTCCGGTGCACACTCGATGTACGAAGGGCAAAAGTCGATCCGATCCGTCGGATCCAGCTCGTCCATCAGCTCGATCTGACAGTCCAGCAGCTCGAGGATTTCATCGCCCCCGGCAAAGATGCTGCCGAGCCCTGGGTCGGTACCGTGGTCCTGCTGCTCGTTCAAAAAATCCATTATCGTCGAGTCCAGCATCGACTGCATCGGTCCATGGTCCTGCTCGAGAAGGAACTCGTAGGAAAGGGGCGGCTTATCCTCCCGCACATCCAGCACGCTCGGACATTGCTGAGGGTTTATCGTTTTGGCGATAAATTGTTGCAACAGGCTCGCCCATCCATGCTTGGCCGGTGCACTGAGCAATCCGGCTGCAACGGCCGCCACGTGCCAGCATACCGACGGGGTCGTTTGCTGTCCCTCGGAAGACTTGCAACAATCACAGTGAAAGTGGGAATATTTTTGGTTCTTTTTCAGTGCCGCTACATGATGCACACTGTACACCGTACCGCCGCGTCCAACGGCAAACAAATCATTTACCACACGCTGCACCAATGGGGGTGCAGCGGGTTGGGATTGTTTTTCCCACAGAGAAAGCTTCACATCTTCCGGCACGCTCAGTGAATCGATAGTTTCTTTTAGCAACGGTAAGCCTTCGGCTGTAGCTTTGCAGCCCAAAATGAGCTGCTTAATCTTATCCTGATGAGCAATTTTGCGGCCATCGAGGTGGGACAGGGAAGTGATTGTGCCATCCGCATCTTTACAGCACTGGACAATGTGTCGCGTGCCATCGGCTAGGTCAACACTGTACATATGGCCGTTGGAATGGTCCAACTGTACCGCCAAGGGAGTGAATGAAGGGCTGCTTTTTGCGGAAGTACTCGGCGTTTCCTTTAACTTTTGCTGGCAGGATCGATTTTTACACTTCGTAGCACGATGCCCGTTGAACGTTCCACACTGGGGACATTTCCGTATGCCGCGCATATTCGCTCGATGGTCAAATGTTAGAGACATCTTTAAAGGGAACGAAATTTGCGTAGATTTAAGCTAAACTGCGACGATTTTAAATTTACTTCCGGACGTCCGGATGTTTGTTTACATGGTTTGTTTTGAATAGATTTGGTCTGTCATAGCGCAATGACAGTTGATGCGAATTTCGAAGATGAATTTCGAAACGGGTTGGCACATGGGGTTCGATAACGCGTCATGATTTTGTACATCTGCGCTATTATAAAATGTAAAAATCATATTTTTATACTGCTTAACATAATTTGTACCTTCAAAATGATAAGTTTCCTCAAATTTCATCAAAACTTTGCAAAACCATCTAAATCATGCAACTGTCAAAACAAGCAGTTTTCAAATGATGCGTTGAGCCAACCCTGCCCGTTGTTCGAATCCAGAACAACGAACTCTGGAACAATAGCTGTCGTTCTCGGGAATCTGACGTCTGCAACGGCAAGAAGAAGCATTGAAAGAAAAAAAGAAAAACGCCACAACCGGACCAAAAATTACACGCCGCAACGCCTCGCTTTTGTTTTTCTTTCCGTTTTATCGCCCGGCCGCCGGTATTGCCGTCGGAAATACACCCCGGAAAGGTGCTTCGCAAGGACTAGCAGTGCAAGCGCACCGTGTGCAATCGTTTCTACGACGCTAAAATGATGTTCCGTGCGGCCCTAGTGGCGGCAGTGCTGTGTGGCCTTGGCGTGCACCTGGTACAGTCGCACCAAGGTTCCAAGTCGCAGGTCATCGAGCTGGATGAATCGAACTGGGACCGAATGCTGACCGACGAGTGGTTGGTCGAGTTGTAAGTATCCCCCACCCCCTTTCCGCGTGTTGACCCACCGCCGCAAATCGCATCGCAGACTCCCGCGTGGTGCGTGTGTATGTGTCTGGGGCGGCAGCTACGTAGCAGATGCGCATACTTGAAGTTATTCACCCCATCTGGTAATCGTTGCATTCTTTCCCCTCACACACTCTTTCTCTCTCTCTCTCCTTCCCGCCGCACAGCTACGCACCATGGTGTCCGGCGTGCAAAAGCCTGGCCCCGATCTGGGACGACCTTTCGACGTGGTCGGACGATTTGAACATCAAGACGGCAAAGGTGGACGTGACGTCATCGCCCGGCCTGAGTGGCAGATTCTTCGTCACCGCGCTGCCCACGATTTTCCACGTAATTAATGGGGAGTTCCGGCAGTACAAGGGACCGCGCGACATGAACTCGTTCATGTCGTTCATCGAGGAGAAGAAGTGGGAATCGCTCGAGCAGGTGTCGGCCTGGCGCAACCCGGACTCGATCCAAATGTCGCTCGTGTCGCTGTTCTTCAAGCTTTCACACTTCCTGAAAGTAAGTAGAACCCGCTGGCGGGTAAGTGTCCGTGGAGTGGGCCAATACTTTCCTCGGTTTTTGTGTGAACGCTCCGCATGAATTTTCCTCGCCTTTTTTTTCATTTATCTTACCCTATTTCCCTGTTTGTAAACGTCCTTCTTACTCTGTGTGTGGTGCTACAGGAACTGAACACGATGCTGCTGAAGGAGTACGGTCTGCCCGTCTGGGGCTCGTACACACTGTTCGGCATCGGCACGGTACTGCTCGGTGCGATCTTCGGGCTGATACTGGTCTGCATCATCGACTGCCTGTTCCCGCCAAAGTCGGGCCAGCGGCAAAGCTTCTCCGAGCACAAGCAGAAGGTGCGGGCCGAAAAGGTACCGGAAGAGCTGCGCGGCGACGAGCTGGTGGACGAGGACGAGGAAAAGCGAACCGCCGACGATGATGGCGAGTACGACGAGGAGGAGGAGGAGGAGGACGTAGAAGAGGACGAGGAAGTCGGTGAGGCGGAGGAGAAGGAAACTTCCGAGGGCGAAAAGTACTCCGGCAGTGACGATTCGGACGATGAGCAACAACAGCCACCGGCAGCCGCCGCCGAGAAGAAGAAGCCGGAGGAGAAAAAACCCGCCGCCGAGCAGCCGGCAGAACCGGTGGTGGAGGAGAAGAAGGAAAAGACCACCACCAGCCCGGACGTAAGGAAACGCAAGCCAAGAAAGGCTGACTAAAAGGGGGTTTCTTAATTGAGGAAGAAAGTACCGGTTGACGAGCGGGATATATTGAGATGAGAATGGAATTTCCTTTCCATTCTTCCATCTAAACAGAAAAGATTCATTGCAGCTCGTGCGACGGAATGGATGGTATGTTTTGCTATATGTAAAGGCAAATCTTGTTTGCACTTGTGTGTTTCTGTTCACAACTGTGCAGCGCAAGCAAACGCTCCTCTCATTCGATTGGCTGCACACAGAAAAAGGGGGAAGAGCGAGAAGAGCTTGTTTGTGTAAACGTTAATTGCATTTAATTTTGCACCTTTCTATCTTTAATAATACTTTCCAATACTTTCTACATTCGTTAATAGCATCCTTTTTTTCTCTCGCTCTTTTTTGCCCCGTTTACGATGTTTGCTTGTAACGTAAGTGTTCGGTGTACATTTAATATAGTTGTTTCTACTTAACGGTAACGATAAGCTCCGCCGCCTTTTTGTTCTACGTTTTTCGGTAGTCTTTGTATTTTTGTGTTAGCTTATCTAAAGGAAAACGTGAAAAGCCACTGAAAATGCTCGGCAGACTATTTGCCACGAGGATTCAACGAATGGAGAAGAAACAGGTGAAAATCTCATACATTTAACCCCGTCACGATCGTGTTCAGATAGTGAGCAATGTTGGCAAGAGTTCTTGGTTTTTTTTGCGATATTTAACAGTTTTTCTTATGAACTTTTCAATTAGTTGCTTTATTTTTTTTTAATGTGATCAGTGAATTCGTCATTATTAAAGCAAATGGTCTACACCACAGCGGTCGTTATCCTTTCAGCCCCCAACCCAACCGGGGAGAGCTGAAACAGCATGAGTCACGAAAAGCGCACGAAAGAAAATGTAACTTAAAAATCATCACGAGATTGTTTTTTCGAAATAAAGTCACGAATCGCTAGTGATAAGAGAAACCAAAAGAGAGAAATGCGTTGGAACTCTGTAGCTGATTAGAAGTTTTGATAAGCCGGATAGATAATATATCGAATGTTGTCATCGAGGTGTGTTGCAAAGAGAAGTCCGAACCGAATTGATGAAAGCTTTACCATTGACCGCGTTTAATCCGTACGTAGAACTAATTAACAACTCCTGTCTCGACAATAACCCGTTACCTGTTTGAATGACTTGTCCCACCCCCCCTTTTATCGCTCACGCGCTAAAGTTCCCCTTTAGTTGATTAAAGTACGCCATATCGGCGGGACTGATGGAGGGGATGAATTTTTTGACCGATTCTTTGAAATCATCCTCCGTCACGATCACTTGATCCGCATTCAGCCCTTCGTCGATAGAGTCTGTAAAAAAAGCAGGACAAATCTCATGTACAAGTTTCCCCCTCAAACCACGCCGCCTTCATCAACACTTACCACCTGCGATCGCTTCCTTTACCGTTCGGCGGACCGCACTTAACCATGCGTTCGAACAGATCGAGTACATGTCCGCACCGGTCATGTCCTGTTTGAGGCTTTCCGCGATCTTGCGCAGCGTAAGCGTCTCCGCCAGCCGGAACCGTCCCGTCACGGCCCGCAGCACACTTTCCTTGTCCTCCACCGTACAGCTCGGGCCCACGTACAGCAGCTTGTCGAACCGCCCGGGACGCAACAGTGCCGGATCGATCAGGTCGGGCCGATTGGTGGCGGCCAGTATGAAAATCTGCTGTCCCGGGTCCTTCGATATGCCGTCCATCTCGCTCAGCATCTGCGACACAACGCGATCCATAACGCCGCCCGAGTCGCCGCTCACGCCCCGATTCGGTGCCAGCGAGTCCAGCTCGTCCAGAAACAGCACGCAGGGCGAAGCGGTCCGGGCCCGGGCAAACACTTCCCGCACGTTCTGCTCGCTCTGGCCGACGTACATGTTCAGCAGCTCGGGCCCTTGCACGGACAGGAAGCTTAGATTGCACTCGGTCGCGACGGCTTTCGCGATCAGCGTCTTGCCCGTGCCCGGTGGCCCGTACAGCAGGATGCCCGACCGGCGCATGTTCTTCCCCATCAGGTGTTTGTGGCGCAGCGGCAACCCGATCGAGTTTTGTATCTCCGACTTTAGCTTGGCCAGTCCGCCAATCTCCGACCACAGCACCTTCGGCACCTTCGGCGCACCGAGACTGTCCGAAAAGGTGGACTGCATGTGGTCGAGCGATGCGAGAAAGTGGTTCAACCCTACCCGGCCGGTGTCTTGCGAACGGCGCCACGCTTCCAGTGCATTGCCGTACAGCAGCTCCAGGTCGGCCAGCGTGAAGCCTTGGCTTTGCTCGGCAATCTTTTGCAGCTGGGCGACCGGAAGCCGATACCGATGGCCAAGGGAGATCCAGCGCAGCAGCTCCAACCGTTCGGCCGTGGTAGGTGCATGCAGCTGTATCACCTCGAGAAAGAGGGAGGTCAGTTTGGGTGCGCTGGATTCCTTCTGGTTTGCCACTGCCACCACCACGACCGGGTGAGAGTACTGGCGCCCGAAGAGCGTCATCAGTTCCGCCTGGAACGAACCCGTAATGCGCTGATCCTCGTGGCCTTCGTTGTCCACACCGAACACTTCGAAGTTCTCCAGACAGATGATCAACGGTTCGCACACCTTCGCCTTGTTGAAGGCGGTGCTCAGCTTCGTCTCCGTTTGCGAGCTAATCGAGGTCATGATTTCGCTACAATCGGCATAGTAGATCGGTATGCCGAGCGCGCTGGCCACGGACCGGAGTACGGCCATCTTGCCGATGCCACGCTCACCGCGCAGCATAAACACCGGATAGATGCCGTTCCGCACCAGGCCATTGTTTTCCATCTTCAGGTACGCCTGCAGCGAAGAGCGCAGCGAGTGGAAGTATTTACGCAACCCAAACGGACAGCTCGGTCGCATGTTGGGCCCATCGAACCGTTCCGGCAGCAGGAAATTGTTGTACGTCGTCGTTTGCTGCAGCGTGGTAAGGCTTTTCTGCGCGATTCCGCTCATCTCGAAGGCACCCGCCGTCGAGTCCAGGTTCAGGCACTTGAACCACAGCGACCGCATGTGCACGAGGACGGCAAAGTGCTTCGTGTAGAAGGTGTTGCCCAGAAAGCGCTCCGTCAGGGGCACCTGGTAGGTGTGGTTGCGGTAGAGTAGCCGCGGCGTTTCAAAGTACCGGCCGAGGATAAAGTCCACCATGTCGGAGCTAAGATCGTACGGCGTTTGGTAGAGGAAGATGTTCGCTTTCGCCACGATGGCGGGCAGATGTTGGCCCTCGGTGATGCGCTGCAGCCGGGCCCAGTACCGTTCACCGGTGTGGCGCGTGTACCGTTCGTTCAGGTTCTCGACCAGATTCTCCTTGACCCAGAGTGCGTTGAGCGGGACGTCAGCGTGCGGTGCTACCTGGCAGAGCAGCGACACGTCCTGCTTGTTGAGGATGATCGAGACAAGGCTTTTGTCGTGCGGCGTTGGCTCCACTTGCTCCGAGCATTTGGCCACCTTCAGGACGAGATTGATCCAATTGATTTCCCGCTCCACCACGTACTCCCGGAAGACGGTGGGCGATACGAAGAGGGTGTGTTCCGAGGCGACCAGCTGGTCGGACTGAAGCTGCTCGAACAGCACGTTCGGTATGGGCTGAAGGTAAAAGTCCAGCAGGCGCAGTTTCAGGTCGGAGCGAAGCTTTTTCAGCCCCTGCAGTAGCACAAACACCGGGAAGTAGTAGGCCGGATAACGGGGGTACCGTAACCGGGCGATGTACAGCAGCAAGCGCCATCGTTTACCAAGGGTTTCGGCCATTTTTTTAGAGCCACCGGAACGTAGTTTGGGTTTTACTTCAGTCGGATGCTAGAACCAGGATAGGAAACTATCATCGTTGCCGGAAAACTATTGCGATTTTTCGCACGCAAACGATTCCATAAACGGAATAAAAACAATGCACGGGCCGGCACAGCTGATAGCTGTCATTTGAGCTGTCAAACGTGGATTTGTTTTTGAATTTTTTGCACATTTTGACCGTTTCAGCATGCAAGGCGAAGCAGATTTTATGCATTTGTTCGTTATTTTATTACAAAACCCACATGAAACCGTTCCCATTTTCAAAAAAATAATGCACCTGAGAAAAATGCCCTTGGCAGCAAATAATAAAAATGGAAAAGAGTAATATTCGATCAACAATCAGCAAGTTACAACGCCACACCTAATCAACGCGCTTCGGCCCTTCCCCAACCTTGGTGTGAATAATGTAACGCAACAGATTCGGTTCCTCCGGTGCGAACGAGTCCAGCACAGTCGATGGAATGGCGGCCATCGCCGCCTCATCGTTCGGAATGCCTTTGTAATACTCTTCCGCCGAGGTGCCGTTGAAGGGGAAAACACGCCGTACGATAGCCGACACCTCCGCCACATCCTTTTCCAGCAGAAACAGGCACGCATTCGGACCGGCATCGAAGCTGTAAGCCACCTTTACCGGTGCGAGATTCGGTTCGGCGAGATTGTTGATCTGATCCACCATACGGATGATGGAGCGTGACACATCGTTCAGGTAGAAGCACGGCGGATACGTGTCCAGACAGATCGCATGGAACTGATTGCTGTCCTTCATGGCGATGCGGCCGAATGTGTCAAAGTCTTTCTCTGCGATAGCCTGTAAAATTGAAGAACAAGTGAGTTATTTGAAGCATACCTCACGAAGCAAAACCTTGCCGCCCTACCTTTTGCACCAACTTTACACGCTCTGGGACGCACACGGAAGCACGATGCTTCAGCAGGTCCGAGGTTTTGACGCTGGTCGCCATACCGTGCGTGGAAGCGGTAGCTTTCTTGCGATCACTAACCACCAGTATCAGTACATGCATTTCCGGCCAGGCCGAGGCCGGTGCCAGCTGGACTGCCAGCGAGTCGGAACCGTCGGCACGTTCCCCGCGCGCCCACTGTACGTACCCCGAATGAAGGCTGCGGCAGGCGGACCCACTTCCCATGCGTGCTATTCCGCTCAACTCTTCGCTCTCGACGCCGTACAGTGTGGCCAGCGTGTACACTGCAAGGGGAAAAGGAAACATTTGCACGAAGAAAGCAAGAAAAAACAACGACAAAAGAGACTCCTAACTGACCGAAACAAGCATAGCCGGCCGCACTTGACGCTAGCCCTGCCGCAGTCGGGAAGTTGTTCTCCGATTCGACGTGCACGTTCCACTCCAGCATCTCCGGCTTCGAACACTTTCCGGACGCTTTGGCGATCCGTTTCACTACAGCAACAAAAGTATGTTGTTAAAAACGGTCACAGAAAACAAAAGGGTAAATCCCCTTACCCTCCTGAAGGCATCGTTGAATGCGTGGATTTTCGAACGACTCCTCAACACCATTCAGGCGCAGCACGTTCTTGCTGATCTCGGGCCCGGCAGTGATCGTTGTTTTCGTGCGTAGCTAGAACATAAACAACAAAACCAATAAGCATGGATATGGTAAGCGCTAGGACTGCTCCATGCATTATTCAGCATCCCAGTACGCCTCTCTTACGTGGTCCGTTGAAAGGGTGACGCTGATGGAATCGTTTATCGGCAAAATCAGGTCATCGTCACGCTTTCCCCCTAGAAATGTGTACAGGAGAAAAAAGATGAGCAGCTCCGTCCGGACCGTCCGACCGAGATCGGGTCGAATCGGCTATACGTACAGTATTTTATGATGGCAATGTTGACCGGGGCGATGCACGTGACCGAGGTGGACATGATGAACCCAATGCAGCACGTTAAAAACTCAAAAAACTAAGAAATAACACAGGAATCTCCTACACTGCGAGCGAGCAAGCTTGCACTTCGGTTTGTATTTGTGGTCCGGAACTGAGCGTTTAGCGGAGTAGGTTCAGTTCGTGGAACAGCTGTCACGGAGGTAAACAAACGGGTGACGTTTCCGAGAAAAGAGAGCACGTTTGCTGTTCCACATTCTCTCGCTCTCCCGCGGTGATTTTAAATTCGCGCTAAAATTGTGTTTATTTGTCGTCTTTTGCCACGTGGTTTGGTATTGCAGAAATCGTTTCTGAAATTTTTCTTTCATTTTAGTTGTGTAAAGTAATATTTTTACATTTGTAAGGAGCTGAAATCCATTAGTGTGCCATATTCGATTGGCATTAATCATAATTAGACAGCTGAAGGACGGACTTTTTTTTCTCCTGCCAATAACATCAACAAAAAACCAAATCCACTAATTACGTACACTGACTAGCGAACCCGAGAACCATTTTTTTGTCGGATGCAATTAGGAACACTAACCTTTCCAACCTAGTGAACTCTGCTTGTACACATATATAAAAAGCTTTATTTTTAAGGCAATTATTCTAACTATTCGTGGCCCACAGCGTGCCTTGCAGCTAGCTACCAAACGCGTGTGACCGTTGCTCTTGCAATACTATGTGACTTCTGCTAGGTAAGTATCTTCGCCCTTCGAATTTCTCTCCCTCAGTTTTTGCTTCCCTTAGGTGCGAAACACACATTTACTAAGACATCAATATAACTTATGTACAATCACAGCTCCAATAATTGGGAGGGGATGGCTCTGGCTTGAAGGACTTTATCAGACGCGTGCAGTTTCCTTTTTTTGCTATGAGATATCAGACGAGATGGGGTGAGACGAACACTGAACAATTCGCTTTTTTCTTCTTCTTCTTCTTCTTCTAGTGAATAAATAACCGATGGCGATGAGATGATGCAAACACTATCAATAATAAATACTATCGTGGATGTAAGTTTTCCCCTAGGGTGTCATACAGTGCAGGTTTTGCGCTTGTAGCTGCTAAACTTGGAACGAGAGAAATATGCCCGGAATTCCCTCCGGAAGATTGAACCCATCTCGCCGGGTTACGTCTGTATCCCATAGTAAACGTACTCTTTGCACCAAGTCATCGTGTGATCCTCATTGTTGCAGCACATCGGGAACACCATCGACGACTTGGTCACCTTCGAGCAGCGCTGGCAAAGCTCGTTTATGTCCTCCTGCAAAGATTACGGAAAAAGTGAAAACAAAGACATTAATCAGCTGCATCTTTGCTGGAAGTGCTGCGCAGGGACAACTTACGTCTTCGTAACACTGCTGCACACGCTTGTAATCCGCGTCGTAGAAATCTTCATAATCTGCCGATCTCCGGCGATGCTGATGGTCGGCATTGTGATGGTGAGCCTTCCTGCTCTCGGCTGCTGCCCTACTGCGAAGCAGATGATCTATGAGACGCAGTTGTTTGCTGTGCCGTACGCTCGACGGTCTTGCCGAGGCGTGTGAAATAAGGCTAACCAGGCACACCAGCACCAACACTACCCGGAGGGAAATCACCATCTATAAGGGAGAGAGATAGAAAAAAACGAGAAAACGATCAGTCTTTGTGCGGGATGGGATGGAGAACGATGCAAATCATCCAACGATGCGGATGATCAGTCCGAAGGTTGTGGGAACCAAAGTCCAGTGTCACGCACACACCAATCACACGTAGCACCGGGCATGTCAAACTCGGGGGTCACTTTGTGAGTAAACAAAACACCGCCATGGTTGGTCACTTTTGTTGCTTTCGTGCAACAAACCATTTTGATAAGCTGTTTTTGTTCCTTGTGCTGCTGGTAATCTACTAGCGAGTACTGAATCATCTGTCGGGGATGGGTGGGAGTCTTTGACCCTGGCACTATGCACAAAATGCCACCCACCGAAGCCGGCGGCCTGTTCGAAATGCCACCCCCGCACTGACATTTGCACGCCTTTCAACGTGCAGCATTGCGAGACGGTGATTGCAACACTCCCACATCCGCATCGGTTGATAAGGGGTGTGAGGATCGATGGCCGTTAAAAAACTTCCCCATCCGTCACCGGTGTGATCGACAGGGGTTCGTCACCATGCTAGACGGATCGTGATCGGTTCGTGGTCGGTGGAGATTCCCAATCTTAGACTCACAACAAGATGGGGGGGGAGGCCCACTGACAGACACTCCCAGTAGAAGTTGGCGAAAAGTAGCGAAGAATCCGCCGGCATGACGACAGCGATCCACTGTGATCACACCGCGTGGGGCATGTTTTGCGCTGGTGACATGGCTACTAGCATCCCCCCGATGCACTACCCGTGAGAGCACCATGCAGATAAGCACCATGCGACCGACAGGCCGTGACACAGTTTTCCCCTTTTTCTTCGACACGTTGTGCTGGTAAACAACTCGATTCCCGGCAGGATCGCGGACTCAACACATGCGCGCACGCGCTGTCTCCGAGTGGGTTCGCTCGATTTGTCCAAACCTTGTACACGCCAGCATCGGAGCCACATCAGCTGAGTGATCTGGTACGGGATTTATTCATGACATCACTTCTTGCTCCTTCCGTAGGTTATCGTTCAAGCTAAACGAGCACAAATTACATCACTCTCTCTCTCTTTCTTTCTCTTTCTTTCTCTCACTCTCACACACTCTCTACGGTGATCTCGAAGACGATTCGCAGCAAGATCCCGAAAAAAGCCCCCAACCACCAACCAGTTGCTAAGGGCACCGCGGAGAGCTTGTTGTGATCTTCGTGGGATTAAATTTTTGATGTACCCATGATCAAGCCCAATCTTTCAATTTGGCACCAAAGCGGTGCCGAAATCTGCTCCTGCTTTCATGACGTCTCGGGTAAGAAGGGCGGTATTGGACCAGGCATTGTGTAGAACGCACCAGCTGCGACACTACGTCACACACACAATGCGACATTGGAGGCTTATCAACGACCGGATCCGGAACTATCATCATCTTAGGCGTGCTGTCGGGCACGCGGTCATGATAACGGGGCGCCGGCCACGCTGACACACTGATCCAACGATCAAAACAATCAATCAGCCAAGGGCGCCATAGCCGGCCAAGTGCATCTCGGGGTGCCCCACCACGGGCCGTTGACCGCCATTGGTTGCGTTTAGTGACACTGTCACCGGGCACGGGGTCGAGCGCCTGCCCGGAGGCCATTTCTCTAAACAACTCGGTGATACGGTGTGATGTGACACGGTAAACAACTAAACACATTCTGTGCTGCGGTCCTCACGTGATATGGTGGCGCTCGGATGCCGCCCGCGATGAGATCACTACGCTGATAAGGAAGAAGATCAGCACTCGACGATAAACATCCCGGCCCGGTAATCACGATCGAGCGAGGTTGCAGGTGTGTGTGTGTGTGTGTGTGTGTGTGTGCGAATTGCAACACTATTTCATCACATTGCAATACAATTATCAATCGCGCTCGTTTTGGCTTTTGTGCAGGCCTGACCCTGATAAGGACACCGCACCATCAACTGGGCCCGCCTGGGCTAAATTTGAACGGCAAAACAATAATAATGACTCAGTCTGGCTGCAATTAGCGCTCAGGTGATCAAATGGCTCATACAATTGAACGCTTGTCAGGTGAGCTGGAGGCAGGATAAAAGAAATCTGAGTCTGACCGTCGTAAGTCGCACAGAGGGGTTGACTCATGTCAAACCACTCGTCGATATCATGAACCACGGGTCGATAATACACAGCGACGGTCGTTACGTCGCTGCTCGTGACCACCTTTCGTCAGACGGGTGGGGTGGCCAAACTGATGGGATGACACACCGTTCCACTTGTCTAGCTTTGATGACTAGAAGAGGTACGAGCCTCCTTACTCGTTGCATTTCTTTTTCGCGTGCGCGTAGATAAGCGAATTACGCACGCAGATTTGTTTGGTTTTGCACGTGAACATGTTTCGTGAGATATATTTACGATCTGGGTATTTTTGTACCAAAGACATCTTGACGTCTTGGGTCGGTATGGGTTGATCGACTACATTCAGTGGTAATTTACTGATCAACAAGTCACTGATTCCAATTCACCTACGCTTAGAGTCACTAAGACCTGCTGGTGGTTAACAGCAAAAGGGAGGAAAAAGACAAACAGCTAATCAAAGCAAGATTCCTTGAATTCCCTAGACAGATGATAACCATCTTTCCTGGGAACTCTTGCAATCTCTCCCAATCCCACCGATGGAACAATCCAGAACGATCGCTAGTGCTTGTTTTATGCTTAAGTTTCAATTTGTTTAACGTCTCCCAGGATATTTTTAAGAAAAAAATCCAAGTCAAAACGTGATCACCGATCTCCCTTTAAATTGTTCAACATTTGATAATGTTGATATCTCTGTTAAAGTGCTCTTCATTGTTAATGATTCTCCCCACATGATCGTAATTCTTCGTTCTTTGTCACTTTCGATCAAGCTATCTATACAATACTTTGCTGCGTATTCTACTAGTAATGCATACCTTTTTGCTGCTTCTGAACTCCATCGCTGAATGTGTACTCTTCTGCACTGTTTTATCTTTCAACTGCAAAATGTCCTTATTGAAAGCACTTCGTTTATAAGTGAAAATGTCTCCTTCTCCTCTTGCAAACAATGTCCACTTGCACACTTGAGTCACACTTGAGTCCAACGAGTGACACGGGTTTTGCGAATCCTTTTGGCACACGCTACTGCTTTCCACGAGGCGCTCGCTACACACTTTTTCCCAAGACCGACGCCGAGTACCGTCCCGATCGAATGCTATCAATGAAGTGAGGTTGCTCGTTGACGGTAACCGGCAGTACTATTTATTTATACACAACCGGAAAATACCGCCCATAGCTACTTCCACGCGCTCCTTGGGCACCTTGCCGTCCGTTGCTCGCGCATTAGCTCGGTTCGCGCTATCTCATTCGCCTGCTGGGTGTGTGTGTGTGCGTGCGAAGGAGCGCACTCGGCCCAGGCCTGTGATTGGCTGTTTGGGAGTCTTTCGCTGGCCTCCGCTGGCTCCCCGCGCTTATCGTAGCCGTGGAGAAGTAAGTGTAGCTCAATTTTGTTTTTGAGGAGTACCGACCGCGTGCGCCCCTTCGCAGCTTTTGCATCCTCGTCTCGGGAGGTCTCGTGAGAGAATCGTGATCAATAGCACCGTTCGCTCGTGGGGTGAATCGCACCCTTTTTCTGAGACGCGTCCCACTGCACGACACTTGATGTGATGGTCTCCCCGCCCCCTCCACAACCGCCACGAGTAGCCCTAAATATTGTGCGACTGATTCGGATCACGTTGCAGTGGCGGGCACTGATCTGTGCGCACTGATTAGCACGCAGGGAACTCCCTTTTCGCATCGCTCAACAATTTCACTCCATTGCATCACGAGGCGCCGCAACACAGGGACGCGGTGCGGGGTGGCACGGCAAACGGGCAAACGATGGCGCTGGTTAATCGAGAAGATGAATGGAATTCCTTTCCCTGATTGTTGGACAGAACTGCCAGGCCAGGCCAGCCAGCTTTTACTACACGGAGTACTACGGCTCGTCGCCAAACAATGTTGCGCAGTTTATTTTGCGTTATAATCTTCGGTCCGGCGATAATGCAACACACGGCTCAACCTTTGGACGGGCGTCAAGTACAATCGAATTACTACTACTGCTGCTGCTTTTACTCGCACTTCAATTCATCGCGTACGATCGTGCCTATTTGCGCGGGATTCGATAGTAGAAGCATTAAATTGTACATTGACAGACTCTGTGTGCGCAAGGTCAAGCATTTGAATAGTCGTTAGCGCTGTTATGCTATGCTGCAGGGTTTGGCCCTGGTGATTGACGCGCAGAAGCTGGATCAATTATTCCAACACCGCGCGATGGGAACAACCATGCCATGATCGATTGGGAAAGGTTCAACACGTGAAGGTGTCACAACAGTTTAATTGCCTGACTGTGGACATTCCCCCACGATTTCTGAGTACCTGGGGGAAACCCGGAAATTCCCCCTGGGGTCTCGGTCACACGATGAAAGTTGTCGTGCAGTACAAGAATTACGCTCGACAGTGGCCACTATGCTGCATCTGTCCTAGTTGAGAATTGAAAACAATGCACCAACTCAGATATAAGACACTTGGGCACATGATTTCACACCCCAACTCCCCCAGGGTTTGATGGATGGGCAAAGAGATGTCTCCTCACTGTCTTATCATTGTAAGGCGCTCAAGTGGGCGATCCTTCCAGCATTTGACGGATGGCTGATCGGAGACGACCGGTGATGATGATGATGATGCCGCAAGGTATTCATCACAGGGCGCACAGAATCACATCACGATAGCACACTGATAAGCTAACAATTCGTTATCGATGTCATGGGTTTTCTACGATGACGTCGGTGTGACGAGTGACGCACGGCGGAAGGAAGTGTTTGAACGCGCGGCTAGACACTGCCATTTGGGAAAAGGGAGTCCTCGTGACCCGACTGCCTAGTCACGGTTTAGGTGCTGGGAGCACAATTTTGCCCCACTTCATATCTGATAATATCTCTGCAAAGGTGGATGGATATATGGCGCATGGTGCCTTTCTTTTGATGGGGAAATCCACCAAAGCTCTGACGTGGTTTACGTGGTAACATCAACAAAAAAGTGCATTATTTTATAAATTTTCCCCCATCAAATCACCCATTTTAATCTGTGTCTCTCTGTACGTGCATATCTGCGACCTATAAGCTTGCCAATAAATGTCGGTCGTGATCGATAAAATTGCATGGCCTTTCCCACCCCCGGCGGCTTAAGTTTGCGTCAGTACATTGATAACTACAGGGGACAGCCCAAACGAAGCTTTGCGAAAGCTAATGGGACCTGTAAGCCCTTTTAAGGGATTGTTTTGGGGGATACCCACGATTGATCACTTCTTTGGAATTCGCTGCTTCCGTTATCAGTGAGGGCGGTGTGTGTGACTTACCTCCTGACTTATGTCATTCGTCCCGTCGGTGTCGTCGGTTATTTTTCGTCCGTCCGTGGTTTGATTATCTCCATTGCATACAGTATTGTGTAAATACCCCAGAAGGCGCAATCAATTAGTCAGTGGGTGGGATTAAGTAATCGTAGTAAGTTTAAGCGTAACAATTCCGTGATTAGCGATTACTGGTAATTGTGTAATTGATAGCATGATGAGAGGTGATTTTTTTTTTTCTTATTGTTGACTCTGCAGAGTGGATTTCATTGAAATAGAAATTTATTTGGAAACGTATCGAAGGCAGACAGGAAACTGGCTGAATATTTGAGCAAAAAGGAATTTGGTTACAACAAAGAAGAGACGAGTCCAATACAAAAAAGCACGATCCTCACGTGAGCACGAGCAACCTTACAGTGACAAACAAATTTAATGTTAACATCTGTAAGTTTTTTTTCCTTTTAATTATATTAATCGCAGTAAACCTGAAACAGTTGTGAGGTATTGTTATATAGTGTGCTCAACTTATTTTAAAAAATGCTGCTGAAACAATACAACCCTATTTAAAATCAACCCCCCAAGGGTTGATCGTTCCTGTCTACGTGAGGATCACCACGTCTCTCGCTAAAAACGATCGAACGCCGCTAACCCTGCCGCAAAAGGCAGCATTGAAGGTATGCCCACCAACCACCAAACCGGCTCAGGATTTTGTGGCATTTCCGCAAGCTGGCGAGCATGTGCCATGGTGCAGCGTTTTCTCACGTGATACCTTTGCAATCTGATGCAATACGGCTGGTCCGTTGCTAGCCTACCCAACGGTGCGGTGAAAGAAAGTGGAGCGGCAGGTAGTCCGCATGGTCATGTTCAATGCTGAACGATTTCTCATCATGACACGGCAGAAAACATGTTTGAACGAGAAATTCGCAACTTGCCCCACCTTCATCTGTCCAACGATCGACCAAGTGGGGAGAAAAAATCATACCAACGACCAGGCGCATGCTCGAGCCCCATCGAGGCACGTTCGCACGTTCGCACAACACGGGGATAAGCAGTTCAACGTGCGAAACATACCCTCAAACACACAGCAACAAAAAAAAGGTAAATAGAATTCTTCGAAACCATTTACAAGTTATTTCGTGTACTCGGCCACGCGGATCTTATCGCGGCCGCCAGCGCCGGCTCCCGGCCGCAAGCGAACGAGATGTGAAGAAGGGCGATCTTTACGATGGGGACCGCAACGGAATGGAATGTTCGCGGCACGCTGAGGCGTGTCCGGCTGCCCGTTTCAGCCCGGCTACAGCTGATGATGATGGTGATGAGTAATGCTGTGGTCCTTTGCCGACGGTAACCGTCGGACGGCTAACGAATTTGCAACAGCTGACCGTACGCGACCAGCGCAAGATCGAAGATCGCAATGAAAGAGAAGGCAAGATGGTCCGCCGGCGATCGTTGGACCTGTCTGACTGTTTGGAGTTCGTAGCTGCCATTGACACAATTTGACGTGACCACTTGCTATGATCAACCGGGCAACTGACCAGTGGTCGACGACTTCTGGTCCAAGATGGGAAGAACACCACGTAGAAGATACGCCTCGGTGATCAACTCACTTGCGCAGAGATGATGGCCTTTTGCGGAGGATCATTTTTGGTAGCGGTGTTGCTAAGGGACCTGCTTTGGCCGGCAGACGGGTAGCCGCGGCAGCAGCGTTCGGCTTGGGTAATGACGTCGCATGCTTCCGGCGTCATCGGGGCGGCATCCGAACAAAGTGAAGGCGATCTGCCCCCTTCTCGGGCCTCTCGCATTGCGCCAGTGTGACGTTGCCGAGCACATGTTTTATGGGACACGTTTTAACATGTCGGTGGGGTATTTGGGAAGCCGGTTGTGCAAACAGGATGTGGACTGCGCGGTGTGTGTGACGTGAACGGTGATTTTCGGTTTCAATTTTATGATAGCATTCTGAGGAAGATCGGAAGCGTGACTAACAAGCTTGCTGTGCAAATTAATGAAGGTGAACATCTGGCAGTAGAAAAAATGACACCTATTTCGCAATATCTGAGGGTGTGTGAATTCCTAAGACGATCGTTTAACAGCGTATAAATCAGTCTTAGGGAATAGTTTTAGAATGCCTTGAACATCTTTTATTTGGAATTAATTGAGATTAGAAGAAATTATGTTATTGATAGTTTATTACAGCTGCCTTACTAGGTTTTAAGAAGATTTTACTTAGATTATCGTGTAGATAGATTAATTCAAAGTTAATTAGAGTACCTGGCAAAGAATACGTAGTAGGAACAGCAGTATACAAAGGAAAGTAAATATTCCCTTGAACTTGAAAGATACCAGGTCTTCTTACTACACAGAAGCAAAGTTGTGAAGATATCGTAAGTCAATCAATTTTCAACCTTTGTGGAATACTGATATCTTCACAGTGATGTTCACAGTGATGAACACATGCTTACATCGCAAGCATACCTTTTTATCGATAGATTTTTGAATTACGTATGTTTGCCTGGGAAGCAACATGTAGATAGGAAAAAAGACATAATGTAAAAACTGTAATATTTCTATTACAATTCTATGAGATATTCGGTAAATCACTAGCATTATTGCATTTTACTGTACATCAGTGCACACAACATTGTAATAGATGCGGTTGTCCATGAATGTAACCAACAAGAAAAAAACTATATGACTGATTATGACATGTTCGGGGAAACCTCTTGCTGATAGGCGCCAAAAGCAAACACCACCCAAAATGGACAGCTGTAACGGGCTGCTTGATGTAAGACATGCCCACGGAAGGTCATCGTGATTTTGCACTATCGCACCGATCGGAACCACGATGACGATGACAGGCAGGAAAAAAGGGGGAACGCCTCATGTTATGGAGCACCTTTGGGGCAGTTCGTGCTTAATATCAGAGAATGCGGAAGGTACAAAGGCGCTTATCTACTATGCGCTTCGAGGCATTTCAGGCAGATAACCTTATGCTTAATTCTCATGCTGCTTATCTGTAGTGTTGTTTAGTTTTTTTTTTGTTTCGTTTAGTACAGATAGACCTATGTTGTTTGACCGAGTTTTGATAGAGAGATTTGTGTTTTTTTCGTATAAGCACGGCCCAAATGCATGGTCAAATCAATAATGTACGATGTGTTTCTTTATTTTAACTTGATCGATTTATTTGTATTAATACTTTTCTATTGCGAGTGCGCCATATCTTGGTAACATAAGCCTTAATAATAATCACATTCACAAATAATACTCACAGAACTGCTCGTGTAAGACGTTGGTAAAATGTGAATGTGCGTTGAAAATTATTCCAACGGATTACCATATTTATAACGACATTTATGAAAGAAACGATCGTGTGAACCAGTGCATAGGTGCCTTTAGCCAAGATTATTTGGATTTTTCGTGGGCACGGTCAATCGAGTCTTCCTAACTAAGCGATGTTTTCACGTACGTATCTCTTCTCTCTTTCATGTTTTAGCGTTCTCTTTCAACTTAAGCTTCCTTCCTGCTCGATCTGTTGTGCATCAACAATGGGCAAATGTTCTACCCTTTCTCTGGCAGAGAAAAATATTATAAATAATTATGTTTTTCACACCGTTTTACTCTAAGAATAAAATACAAACAACATACATACTAAAATACTTAAGCTTTAAAAAATATTGCACCATGACAGATTATACAGTGCGAACCAGATATCCGTTGGCCCTTTTTGACAACCCATACAATATTTTCAGAATGAACAATAGTCTGATGAATAATTATAGAAAGGCGATCGACATAGTACGGCTCTTTGATTTAGAGATGGCGAATCCTAACGTTTCATATATTTCACACATTTTTTACTCTCAGTTTATCTATTGGGCGCTTCGAACACGAACTACCTAGAGCGCTTTTGTGTTGTTTGAAAAATCGCATTCACAAATTATTCCGCTAACTATTTTTTGTTTTAAAAAAACAATCACAAAAAGTAATAATACTTGAATTATAAAAATAAAACAACATAATCATCCGGCTTAAATGGCAAACATGGTATAATGCATAACATTCCAACCAGTGAAGTCATTTTTCTAATGCTTTTTATTAAATAACACAAAACAGCTATCTGCAAAATGTAAAATAATATCATGTTTTATTGATTGAGACTATGTTAAACTCACCATTTAGTGTTTTGATATGGTTGTTCTGATAAAAAAGGAAGAAAAAGGACGTTACCACTAAAACAACGTCCTGGAGCGTTCTTCATTGTTTAATTTATATGAGGCAGCTTGTATTCATAAAAAGGTAAACCTATTAAATTTGTTTTTATGGTTTTATGTGTTAGTGGACAATGCAGTGAGACGATATTAGACTCGCCCGACTTAAAAATTCTTCTAAAAGCTCGTGCCTCGTGTAGGTCGTTGCGTGACAAATATAGTAGAATAAATAGATTCAACGCATGACATCTACTTACATAAGTTTTAAGTAATTCTGAATTAATTTTACAAAAGAGAACATGCAATATTTTGTAGTGCTAACACTCTGGGCGCTGCGTGGATCGTTTTCAATCCACAGCTTTTTTCACTCTCCTTCCCTGTGATTGTTCTCACAGCAACTATCAGTAGAAAGTATAGCAGCGGGAAGAAAGAGAGAGTGAGAGAGCGCATATTGCAGAAGCGGCATTAATTGTCAGAGGAAGAGAAAGAGAGTGAACGATCGTAAGCCAATGAAACGCTCTATCCTCTATCGCTCTATATGGTGTACTGTGCTCAGAGTGATAACGGATTTTTTAAATTTCCAGTTCGAATTGGAACCCATGTTCGAATGCTCTATGGGCAGTGGCGCTGCACTATGGGAAACCTGTTCGTCCATAATGAACTATGGGATCCGCACGACCGGCTCAAAATACGAATCCCCCCCCGACGACGACGACGACGACTGTGGAGGGTCGTGAAATGAATAAACATTCATTCGCTTTATTTAAACCGTTTTGTTTCAGCGCGTATTCGCTTACAACCTTTGCTGCACTGCGGGCGTTGAAAACAGTACGCTCGTTTCAATCTCAACTCACCCAACCAAAAGGTTTTGGTTCGTTGACGGACATCTTGATCGAAACGGAGAAACAGATGTGTGCAAACAGTGGAAGAATAAAGTGTTAAGTTGTGCGCTTGTGGAGAAGAGGTAAATGTGAAGCCGTTCTTCGCTCTGTAACAACCCGAGTGCGCTGTGCGGGTGAAGTGGGCAACCATTTTTAAACTGGTGACAGAAAAGTTGTGTGCGGTTTTGTGGTCTTGAAAAGGAAAAAAAACCAAAACAATTACAAGCTAGGAAGCACGTTTGCCTGCCAGCTCCGGGATATGGTGCGGTACGAATACAGTGCGCTGGAAAGCGAACGCCTCAATGCACCAGAGTGCTGCCCGTGCAACAAACTGCAGCAATCATATGGGATGCAGCGATTGACTGCCGTGTGCGTACGAATGGTGGTGACATAATAAAGCGGCAATTCGTTACTGAATAGATGGAAAACTATGCATGCAGCTGCACCTTTACTGCCAAACTGCCCCACGGAGCGCATTCCCTTTTTTAATACTTTTCCGCAAAGAATAATCGATAGCTTGCGCTAGCCTGCCAAAGCAAAAGACAGCTGTTTGCGTAGAGCATAAACAGAAGAGCCAAACATCGGTGTATCGGTGTGTGTATCGGTGTGAATGTGGTTGTGAAAATCGATGCGTTTGATTATCCTCGCAGGATCCAAGTGACCTTGTGGTGCAAGAGGAAGTTAGTTGACACAAGAGAGCACCGAATAGCAAGCGGCACGAAAATGTGGTGCCTGGTGAATCTCCCGAACGGGACAACGTCCGGCGTCCAGTGTGACCCGAAAAGGATCAGCCAGGAGTGTCTGGAGAAGGTAGGTAGAATGCCGGGAGGGTCCGCAAATTGCAACGAAAGACACCATCCATTTCACCATCCAACTGTCCCATGAATGGACTCGCATTACAACAGAACTCGCCTTAGTCTTCCGATGCCTGAAGCAAGAAGTCAGCGAGTTGCATCCCCATGCATCTCCTGTGCAAAAGAAAGAAACCCCACACAGCTGATTGGCGGCGGCGCCTGCCAGTCTGGCCGTCGTGGCCCGAGAGATTACTTACTTTTTCTGTTGTTGTGCGCGGTCTCTCCTCCCGCTGCTGCTGCAGCAAGTAAAACAACGGCGAAGGGCACACACAGACACACTCGCCTCACCACAACGCACCCTCGGCACAGAAGACGCAGTGAGTTAGGGCGCTCCGGGCTTGCAACGCTTGCTAATGCTGGGCGGGCGGGTGCCGCACGAAAGCGGGACGGTGCAACAACCTCCTCCACCTCTCGCAACCGCAATGCACTGCACTCTTTCCTCTCTCTCTCTCTCTCTCTCTGTATCTCCAACCGCTGAGTGAACTTTAGCACAACTTTAGCCTGTTGTGTTGGGGTGCATTGCACCTATCGCCGTGCCCCATCCCTTCATGTCCCTTCGACTCACCGGAGGTCACTAAAATTAGTCACCGAAGGGTGTGTGTGTGTGTAGTCGGGGACCTTTTTTTGTTGTTTTTGTTTCGTGGCGGCGTTCACTACTTGTGAAGCGAGTGAAATGGGGGTAATGGTTACGGTATTTGCCGATTTGATGCTACTACCTTCTCTGCCTGCGCCGCTCGGTACGAACAAATTGAGACGTGCAGAATTTGAGGAGGAAGGGAAGGGGGGGTCCAAAGTAATCTTGGGCCTGGGTACAAAGGTTCGATTTGGCGAAACCTCATTAGCGAACGAGAGAGCCCGGTGCGCTTCCTCGCGGTGCATGATGCAACCCGAAGATCGGGCTGCGTGAGAACACGCACGCACGCACACACGCGCTCGTTTATTTTTGTAACTCAACCATTGTTTGCTGACTGCAGAAGGGTTGAGATGAGCTGTTTCAACTTGTAACTTAGCGTCTTTAAACCTATAAATGAATTTTTTTGATATTAATTGATGAATCTTAGAACATCTTCAAGATCCTTCAAGATCAGCTAAGCTCAACTCAACTCATTTCCTAGTTTGTTAGAAATCCACATTAAGACGACGTTAAGAAACTCCGAATTTGTCGCATAGAATGGCTAATTAATGGTAATCTAAAATAGCCAAGATCTCTTGATAATTGTTAATTGTCCTCTTGTGGAGCATCTGATGTACCCAAAGCCCATCAACAATCTACCAGACGCCTTTGTGCCACTATCAAGCAGCGACAATTTGCATTAAAGGATAATAAACGCTTCTCCGCCGGCAAAATATCCTTATCGCTCGGTAACGACCTAACCGACCTGGCCTTTGTAATTATATTTGCTCCGTTTGCTGCACCGTTTGTGTACCGGCGCCCCAATCAAACATCCGCACGGGTTGAAGGTGTTGAATGTATGTCGTTTTCTCCCTGACGGATGGGGATTATCATCCGGATGGGGGTGGGCACAACCCCACCAATAAACCTGTCATACGACATGGGGGGGATTTAGCGGCGCGCTCGGTCGTATTACCGTTGCAAAACTAGTGCAACACCTCAAGGTAATAGTTAACGTAAACCAGTGTGTATACGGTGTGGGAGGACGACATCCCTAATCTTTTGTACATGATGGATGCATTAATATCTAAGGTGTGTACACCATTGTACAAACATTGCGCAATGTAATGGCATTCTCGGTGCGCCGTTGACAGTGATAAACTATCACGAGGACGCAAGCCTGAGTGTGGGATGATGATGGTACACGTTCTAGAACGAACGGCTTGAACGTTCCCGGTTTCTTGCGTAACTATTCCAATAAGCGGCCCTGGAGACGAAGCCACACAACCCGATCGGCCCGGGTGGGAAGTTAGAATGCAACAACCAGTTCAATGTCACTCTTATCAACTGGTTGTCCGTGGTGGTGGCAGTGGTGGTAACCTCACGCTTCTAACTGAACCGAACTTAGCAACAAGTCTGTAGACTGTTGCCCCCGCCGCGGTCACTCACCAGTAGTAGTTGGACGCATTTATCCTCGACTCAATCTTGGAGCTGCGATTAAAGCCGGCAATAAAAAAAGGATTGGCTGTGGCGCGAAAAATACACACACACACACACGCACAGTTCAAAGGCGTAGGCTATGGGCTGTAGATGACCGAAGGCTTATCGTTGACCGCGGGCAACCCCTTTGGGTGGGTGGCATTTATGACATCGCGCTCTATCAGCTTTGCCTTCTGACACTGGGTTACTAGGGGGGAATGCCGTAAGTCGATTCTCGTGACGTACGATCGGTGATTCTCGCACGATGATGGTTTGCCTTTATGGCCTGGGAGTGCAATTAGTACCGGGGAGAGAGGATGATGGACATTAGGGTTGATAAGCCTAGGAACGGTGGAAGTAAGCTCAGAAAATGGTCGTGTCATCGATGTATGGATGGAGGAATATATGGAGCTTAATTCCCCAGTCAGCACCGATGTGACCTCGTCCATTAGCTGCAATCCGTCCCGACAGACGACCCGAGGCAAGCCCTAAAACGCGATAAGAGATGTCATTAACTTTCATTACCTCAGCTGAATAGGACAAAGAGAAATTAAAACTTTGTCACAGTGGTCTGGATGCGTCTTGTTGCGTCGCTATCAGCAGACACTTTCTTCATCCCGTAACGACCACCCATGCCCGTTGTACACCACTTGGTTGATAACCGCCCCACGACTGTATGACATCACTGAAAGGTTATCAGTGGGAAGCATTCTACAGCTGAACCACTTCCTTCCATTAAAAAAGAAAAGTTACAACTGCATCTCCCAGCAAGAACGTGCAGCCGACGGCACGCTTCTGGGGTGAAAGTTATCGCGCTTTCCCTCTTTGTCGGCTTGTTCCGTGGAGAGGGTTGCTCGGTACGGGGTTCATCCAGAATTGGCAGGCCCTCTCACTCAGGGACTGGGTCGTTACTATCAGCAGCCAAGAGTGCACGTTGGTGTAACCTCCAGGGACCTCCGGATCCAGCGAAACTGTATTCAATGGAAGCACTGTTTTGGTGATAAGAGCATGTGAAAGAAGGAACTTGCAAAAAAGGGGTGTTATTTACGGAAACATCACAACCAAATGTGTTGTTGTAGACCACCAGGCATCCCTTTCGGACGCGTACGCAAATGGATCGACATCATTGGGGTGTATTAGAGTGTTGCTGCTAAAATTAACCGGTGCGAAACCCGCCGCCGAGACGTCGTCTTTTTGGGAACGGTCAAATTTTTGCAAACATTTCGATCCATCCAGAACGTTTTGCGCACTTCCCTCCGTTGGTTGTAGACTTTCCAATTAGATCTCCAATTGGCACCTTCCCGTGGCCGCAGTAGTGCTAAGCACTATGTGTCGTTTGTTTAACGAACGAAGGCGACAGAGAGCCGTTTTGGGCAAACCTGCAAAAACAAATCCGCCTAATGATATTAGCCTAATGATGGGACCGATGGACACGGCATCAAATAGTGCCGTGAATGAATGAATCAATGTTAGCGTGTCGTGCTTTCTCGCTAGAAGCTTTTTACCTTAATCAACCGAATTGTGTAAGTGATAAATTGAGTCTAACGAATGCAAAACATGCTGCTCTCCTCCGCTGCCCCGCTTTATAGACAAACGCAGATCGCGCGCAGATGATCGTCACAACGTTCACCCGGGCCCGGTGAATTGATTATGTCAATTGCGAACTTCCCCTTTTCTGGAGCACACACTACTCGCGGGGCCGGCTTTACCCGCTCGATCATCGCGCTACGCCAAACAAAGTGTTGTTTGTCGCACATCTACTACCAACATCCACAACACCGGTAGCAGCAAATTGGCGAAAACATATCATATCGCCCTAGTTCTCCCCCGGGCCCGGGGGGGTTGGCAAATATTGTTATCGGCTGCTTCTTCTGCCGGGCGTTCGGGGTGTTGTAGGGGCCACAATCTGATTGCCGACACCTCCAAATGCGTAAGATGTCCAATTTGTTTTCCTCTGTTTGGTGTGAAATGGGCGGGGAGTGAGGGGGGGGGGGGGGGCTTAAAAAAAGTGGGGGGGGNTGTGTTTTTTTCGCATTGAGTGTAAGAAACGTGCGCGAAGACGTTGCTGGGGTGTCGGGTTGGTGTGTAATTGCGCCGCAGTCGTTGCTTCTTCTACAAAGAGCTGTCACTGAAGATGGAGCACTAAAGCTCTATCGCGGGATGTTGAGCACCAGTTCAACGCCCATATCAAGACCCCCACACCAAGACGGCAGCAACGACAGGTCCTACACTTCACCTCAACAGGCTCAACATCTAAATCATTGGCAGCGGTAGAGAGAGAGAGGCCTGATAAACGACGACCGCGCGATTTGGTTGCCACAAAAGGCAAGGCTGGTAGGTTCTTGAGGGAAGGTAATGGTAAAAAATGCGTTATCGGTTCGCAAAGGTGATTGCCGCGCGGCGGGGTTTGTCGTTTGTCGCGACTATAATACTGCGCATTAAATCGCCCTTCGGCTTTGCCGGTAGCGCAATTGGCACGCCGATTGGGAGTAGTAGCAGCTATTTGGTGAAGCACAGACAAACAACCAAACACACACACACACACACACACACACAGGGAGCTATACACACAACTGGCAGGGTAACAAATCCGGCAATAACAACAAAATAAAACACACCTCGTCCCAGCTCCGCCGCATGATGGTGGGCCATCTATGCGGGTACGGGTTGTTACTTCACGTGCGGCGCCGCGAGTTGACCGTCCGAAAATGACACCAATACTCGAAGGAATGTGGTTATACGAGAACGGCAAGCGGACAGAATAAGAAGCGAAAAAAAAAACGCATTTGAATTACAAGCCACCTACAGAACAGAATTCTTGAGACACACCTTCATTTGCTGCGTGTTGTTTTTCGTGAGCGGAGAAACTCACCATTTAGGCATAGAGTGTCGGCGCGGCGGCGGGTCAATTTCGGTGTTTGCTTGAGTAATTGGCGAGTCTTTTCTTTTTTGTGCGAGGCGTTTATCCAACGCAAAACAGAGCCAGGTTCATTAGGCAGTAGGGTTCGTCGTCTATTGCGCGCTTGTAGGGAAGCGTGCTTTAGGCCCCCTACTAACGAAAGGACCTGCACGGCACAGCAGAACCAGTGTGAAGATAATGAGGTAGAGCTTTGTACGGCCTTGAGCTCAACCAGTCGACCGTACCCCACGGTCTATCACGACCCGCTTCCATGAACTCCACGGTATCCTTTAGTTTTTAACCTAATGATGGTAGTTGGCAGTAGGAAGTGAATGCCATCTCACCTGTACAGCACCGGCACCCGGCTAGAATTGATTAGCTAAAGTAAAACCGAAGCTCTTGCCATTGGATACGAGTTTTTGTGTTGTTGTTGTCTCTGTATGCCTAACTAAACTGCTGTTAGGTAGGCACACGCGGCAGGGCCAAGCATATAGCAATGCTCATTTAACTGGCTAATGAGTACACCACACATTGAGGAATTCATTACAATATGGACAACTCAACGTCGTCGCTGTATTCAACTGCTTGGAATAGTACCTCTCGTACCTATCACAACGATGGCAGGAATTTGTTTACTCAGAACCTCACAAAGTTATACAAACTCCTCTCCGCTTCGCTGTGTTAGGAGCAGAAATTACTAGACAATCTACACTGAAAGGTCATAGGAAGGCCTATCAGCTACAGGTTGCTCACGGGGTTGGCATTTGGAAGAACATTTTCCAATGCCCTGGAGTAAAGCAATTGATTGCCTCGAATGTAGCCGGCCGAGAGCACAGGAATGTTAGCAAATTCTTGGCTGGTTTGAGCTCCAATGTAATGTCTGGCGTTTGCAACCGAAAATGTTTTTGCAAAAAATGTCAGCAACCAAAAGGTTGGTTCTTCACTTGCATAAGCTTCACTTTTCTCTGTCTCTGTTGTTAGTTAATGGTTGGTATTTTTGTAGGCTCGGGTAGGAGCAGGACGTTATCACACCCACACACCCATCATAATGGAATAACCTTCCACGGAACGTTTCAAGGTGGAATTAAAGCACGCCCCGCAGTCTGTTGGAGGGGTCCGAGGGTTGCGTAAGTTTTTGGGCAACTTCTACCCCAAAACCACCACCACCCCATGCTTTGTACAACGAGCTTATGGTGTGGGAAGAAGATATTGTAATGGGAACAAAAAAGAAACCTAAAATCCTTCCCTTGGGGAAAAGCCATTCCAGCTTATTCGCTTCTGTCTGTCTGTCTGTCGTTCCATTCGTACTTCGATTGCAGCAGTA
>VTWG01000234.1:0-27074 GCA_008817895.1 Anopheles fontenillei
TGTAGCATGAGTGAGATAAAACATATTTCGGAAGGAAAATCCACTCAGATCAAAAGAGGAAGAGTGAGAGAGTGAGAGAGAGAACGAAATCGCGACTCTCGAAATAGTTTTGTTTGTAAATAGTTTACCATGTAAACAGTGGTGCTCCTTTTGAACAATTTATGGTTATCTTACTCGAATGAATCATTCAATTTACTTTTCTTTTCATTTTAGGAAACACTCCACTTCATTTGGCTGTTATGCTGGGAAAGAAAGGTAATTATATCAGCAGGAGCATGTCGTCAACAAATCAGGCACCTCGCTAGTCAGCTCAAATGGCCACTCACATTCATTCGATTGCTTCTAATTTGGTCATTTTTGTGCATCGAAGCTTCCGATAAATTCAATATTACGAAATCAATGTTTAATGACTACAGTGTGTGTGTGTGTCTTATGAGGTCTCCAAATTTTGCACCGTTTGTTTAGAAAGTGTGGTGTATTCGAAAGGAGAGTTTACCGAAAGACATTATGCAAGCTACATAACGGCGAACTGCGGTGTAACGAGATGATCTGCACAGTGACACGCTTCAGTGCATTTTCTGCGTGCAGATGAGTGATAACAGTGTCATGTGTATGTGTGTGTGTGGTGTGTGTGTTTGCCCGCACGTTTAAACCGTGCATGGGAGCGACCTTAACAAACTTGATGGAACCATGTTGATCTGCGGCAGGTTTATTGCTAGTGTCTGTTACCGATGAAGCACACCTCATTAATAGTTATTTATCTTTAGTACAATGGCACATACATTCCCTCGAGTTCCTCAGCCTTGCCGGTGCTGATAAAACCATAAGTTTTACCAATACACTCCACCTCTCATCTCGTCTGACGCTTATCAGCCGAGTGTCGCATTCGGTGGCCACTTGAACAGGTGGCTGCTCTTTGCCGGTGGACGAAATCGAAAGAGAAAAACTTTATACTACTCTTTTGGAGAGCAATTTCATTGGAATCGGTTTCTAATTGACTTCCCCCTCAGTCACACTTTGTCGTTAGATAATCAACAATGGTGACAAAGTAATAGAGCAGAAGCACATCGGTTAGCAGAAGTTCGCATCAAACGTTGAGATAAGAAAAATAGGTTTGCCAATACCTACGAACTCCATGAGCCTATATATTACTCATCCGGAAATTACAACAAAATGATAGAAAGCCAATCCGTTTTGGGCAAAAGGTTTAATTGTAATAGCTTTGAAATCTACTCACGGTGACTGTCGACTTATTTTATAGGTATAGATAAAATAGAATCATGATTAAAACGTTTATTTTAATTCCGTCTGATTGTATTCAGATAAGTAATGCATTGAGCTTTTTTTCAACATTTCAAACTAATGATTCATCTTTGCCAATTTGATTAGAAATAGAAATTTCTTTCATTATTTCTGCACTTGCTATTATCCTAGACGTTCTCATTCCCGGTACACCGGATGACCTCAATGAACATTATTAGTTAGAAGGAAACGACACGAATGCCGCCGTTTAATAGTAACCTTGATTTAGTCCCGTTACGTTCCTTGTCTTGCCCCCGGAATTATTGCCGAGTCGCGATACACTGCACTACGGCCGATGGAAAAGATACGGTGAAATAAATGGACGTGGAAGACAGCCGAGGATTCTTGATTTCCGTTTTTCGCGGCAAACCTTCTTTTTACCCAATCTTTCCTCTTCACTCTAGCATCTTTATTGATTGCGCTCTCGCTGACCTCCATGGCTAGCGGCGGTTCGATGGCTCGTGTTGGTGTGGTCTTTTGAACCAAAGCTTCGCTGTGCGCTGTGCTGTCTTTCATTTGTTTATTTATAGTCACGCAACTGACTACATTCCTGGCTCGAAAGGAAGCAGTCCCTGTCCCTGTGCGGGTTGCGAAAGAAGCTTTCATTTTTGAAGCGACCTTTTTTCACACTTTTTTCCAATATCGCTACCCAAGCGCATCCTTTTTTAATGTGTTTTTTCTCCCTTCACTGTAGCAGCGATCGTGTAGTAAAATTCGTGCGAAAATATTTATTTTTAAAATATCGATGAGCAGCATAACGAGAAAATCATAATACTGAAATTCCTCTTATCCGTCTTTTAGACTGAAATACTTTTACGAAAAAAAATGAAATGCTGAAAACGCATAATACTGAAATTACTCTTATCCCTCTATTCGATAGAAATGCTTTTTAAGCCGCAAATGGTAATAAAACAACGTTTCTATCGATTCTGGTAAAGTTCATAATAGATGTACATTGTTAAAATCAAATCAGATGAAAAAAATAATTTTATTTATTTTCTTCTTAGTCTTGTACCTTCTGTTTAAACATTTTTTCTTATTCCCAGAGCAATACATTGTAATCGGGCTTATCTTAGACCTCTTTTTCTTCTGGTCCTCTTATCATATTTCATTGTACTCGGATTACTCAAAACACAAATGAAATTTGGCATGAGAATCATTGCCCGGCTTAGTTTTAGATAGTTTAACATTGTTTTATTAATTAGTTTGTATATTTATCTACTTTGTTTGCTTATAATTATTAATGTTTTTATTTTGTTGTACATCTTTCAGAATGTATCTTCTTATTGCTTGCACATGGCGCACCGGTTAAAGTGAAAAATTCTCAAGGATGGTCACCCCTAGCGGAAGCGATCTCATACGGAGATCGTCAAATAAGTACGTCGTGATTTGAACAGCCCCCCTCGTCTCGGCTTTATCAAAGTTGATGTTTTTAATTTTTTCCGCTTTTCAGTAAGTTCACTGTTGCGCAAATTGAAGCAACAGGCACGCGAACAAATGGAACAACGTCGCCCGAACCTGGTGAAAGCCCTAAAGCAGATGGGTGACTTCTACATGGAGCTCAAGTGGGACTTTCATTCCTGGGTGCCACTTATCTCCCGTATCCTTCCCTCTGACGTGTGCAAAATTCACAAATCCGGCTGTTCGATCCGGCTGGATACGACGCTGGTTGACTTTTCCGACATGCGCTGGGAGCGTGGCGACATCTCGTTCATTTTCAAAGGCGATAACCCTCCAAAGGACTCGTTGACGGCGCTCGACAACGAGTGTCGTTGTTACCAGCACGTGCGACACGAAGAGACCGAGATGGAGATTGAGGATGAGGTCGATATCCTGATGTCGAGCGACATCCTTGCGGCGCAGATGTCAACGAAGGGTATCAGTTTCACGAAAGCACAATCCGGCTGGATCTTTCGCGAGGATCGGCGGGAAACGGTGGCCGGACAGTACGACAGTGATCTCTACACAATAAACGGGCTAACGCTGGAGCAGCGCAAACGCCGCGAACACTTATCTCGAGACGATCTGCAGAAAAACAAAGCGCTGATGGAGTCACTGACGAAGGGCGGCCAGGGTCAGCAGGGCGGCATCGATCAGAATGGCGAGATCTATCGAAGGGAATCGCTCCAGCCACCGCCGAACTGTGAAGTCACCTGGCAGGATTACGTTTCGGCTGAGCCAGGACAGTATCCAAACTTGGGTCGTGAATTAGTTTATAAGGAATCGAGTAAAAATTTTAAAGCAACAGTAGCTATGGTGAGTAAAACGTCGGACACAGCTAGATGCAGCATGAACGTGTTTTTTATGCGTCCGTATGTTTCTCCCCTTCGTAGAGCAAAGACTTCCCGCTGAGTGTCGACATGCTGCTAAACGTACTGGAAGTAATAGCACCGTTCAAGCACTTCAGCAAGCTGCGGGAATTTGTGACGCTGAAACTGCCCAGCGGCTTCCCGGTGAAGATCGACATCCCCATCCTACCGACGGTGTCGGCCAAGATCACATTTCAAAAGTTCGAGTTCCGGGACGACATTTCGCCCGATCTGTTCGTCATTCCGGATGACTACAAAGAGGACACGATGAGGTAAACCCGCCAATATCCTTTCCCGCGTTCCATCTAATGCGTTGCTCTCGTTTGTTTTTTCTCTTTCTCGTTCTTCTTCTCGCTCTTTTTCTTGTTTTCTGTGTTTCGTTTTCTGTGTAATCTGTTGTATCACTCCGACTGTCGTCCCTTGCTGAATATTTGCTCTATTTCGATCCTATTTTGTTTTCCGTCCGCGTCCCGATTTTATTTCGCACCAACCTACATCAACGCACGATACACTTGATTTGTCACACACACACACCTGTGTCTCTCAAAATGCACAACAAACGTACGCCACCAACATTCAACTAAACGATTCACGCCTATATTCATGCCTTCTTGCTGTGAGAGCACACCGTCCACCTGGTAACGGCACCCATGATAACGATAATTAACGCGGCTAGGTTTCTTATTTACTTCATAGATTTCCTGATTTATGACCTTTCGATATCGACCGACTAAATGCGTGCTCGTTGCTGCTAGCTGCCAGCCAACCTGGACAAACCGTACCGCAGCCGCTGGCTCCGCTGCTGTCTGCCTTTGCAGCCGGTCGCGGTGTCCGGGGTGCGAACTATTCGTGTTCAACTCCTCCGCAGCCATTGGGCTCGTGCTTGTCGACGACGATAGGAATGTTGTTCATCACAGCAATGTAGACTCGCCAGGACGGATTGACAAGTTGTTCTCTTTACTCTCTAAGCCGCCGGTTTCTGGGTATAATCTACGAATTGGTTTTGAATGATTTGTACCACTGAAGAGAGCAGAGGTTGTCTCCAATCAGGAAAACACTATACTGTGGTGAGGTTGTAAACGTGAAAAGATCGCGGAAAGCGTTCATAGCGTTATAAGAGGACAGTAGAGGAAACGGTATTAAAATTGTTAGAATAGTATTTTATTATCCTACACATGCTGTATTAAAGCGGCGATATGTAAACGTGTGAAGGGGGTACGGTCGTTTGAATGGAAGTTTGTCTTTTAGTAACATTTTCTACCTTTCAAGCCGCTGTTGGATCTCTTTTTATTTGTTAGAAGGAAAAAAAACAATGTAAAAGTCAACAAGATATAAGTAACGTACACATACAGGGCAAAGTTTCACAGGTTTTTTTTAATATTATGTTTATCTAAATAAATTCCAGCTGACCGATATCTGCAATAGCGAAAAGAGAAGAGATACTAACGATATCATTTGTTGGCAAATGCAGCGAAACCAGAGCAATCTATAAATACTATACTGGAGGATCATTTTGGATAGTTTGCCGACCAACAAGGCGTAAACCGGTGGGGCGGAAGCAATTAAGGAATAGAAAAGAAGACACATTTTTGGTGTACGTAGTGGGTAACGAATTTATAATAGCATTTGGCAAACATATAAACTAAACAAACTATACAGAAATGGAATGCAGAAGCGCATCGCCCGAACGATACAAACACATTTTACCAAATTTCACTAAATCCAAATACCAATGTCGAAGGAAGGGAGGGAGATGTTTGATAATCGCAAACTTTTGCCGTGTATGGAATCTACCTGGCTCTACCAATCCCATCCATTTGTCTATTATATAATTTAATTCCTGCTAGTATGCGACTTGATGCTGCATGATGCTGCACTGTGTTCACTATTTGGGCGCATGTGTGTGTATATGAGTCGGCCAGGATAATGTCGTTCAACCCCATTAGAAAGAGTGTAGATGTAAAACTCTGGTTCGTGGAAGTGTCGTGCATGTTCAATGGTCAAAGGAATCGAGGGAGGGTCGAGAAGGAGTCGAGAATACAAATCATGAACACTTGCTACCAAACGGATATACATACATATGATGTCTCTAAACCAAAATCGGCAATTTGTAAGATGTTTCTTAGATGGACAAACTGTGCGTCGAGTAAAGAAATGGAAAACATGAGTAAGAAGAAAACAAATGCTACAAAGAACATTCATTGAAACCATGTTTGTATTGAAGTCGAAAGAAAAAAAAAGAAAATTAATCCCAATCAACCTAATAATCTTCTTTAACGCCATCTTTTAAGCTTTACAAAAGTAGCGATGAGCTAAGACGCAGTGCAATTTTTGCAAGACGCCACCAAAGGATTGGATTTGCAAAGGCAACAAAGTGCCGGTTAATTAATCATCCTATAAAACGTACTGCTGCTGTACCCATTGCCACATCTTTCCCAAAATCTTTCCCTCCATCGAAAACCTCTTCATTCGAGGCGAGGCATTAGCGCATACTGCTTGTAGAATTTATCTCATTACGGATCTTAATAGTTTCGGGATTGGTTTTGTTGGCACGGTTGCCAAGTAATGTTTCGCGCTCGAATGGAATGCAAGCAAACAAGTACCTGGCACCGGCAGCTCCGAGTATATGTTTTTTCTAGGAATAAATTAGATCCATGGACCGAGGGACTCAATCTGCTGGTATGGAAATAGGTTCACGATGGAATAGAATTTGGTTTTATTGTTTTTAATATCAAGCTTTTTCACAAATTATTGTACTTTACACAACAGTGAAATGGTGAATTTATTGTTTTACATCTAACCATACGGCAATGATTGACTTAGGAATAACGTTCGTTTATAGAACTACGGTATGCATTAACAGTACTATTTGCGCCTTAGTGCTTTTCAGTGATGTTTGGTCCAGCCCGGCGGTGGTTTCGGAATTGGCACCCATTCAGTTACCTGCACCGGTCCCCAGACGCGCTTCCAGACACCGACGTACACCTTCTTCTCCTGCCAGCTCTTCACCCAGCGTGGCTTCCAGATGAACTTCTTCTTCCAGAATCCGGTCGGCTGCGGCGTAGCAGTCACGACGACATGATCATGGTGCACATGATGCACATCATGGTGGTGCACATCGTGATGCAGATCGTGGTGAAGGTCGTGATGCAGATCATGGTGCACGTCGTGATGTAAGAGCGAATGGTCAGCTTGTGCCGCCAGGCTGTGCAGCAGCGCCTCCGGATGATGGTGCACTAACTCATGGTCAGCATGAGCATGATGGTGGGCGAGTGCTTCGCTGGCAGCATAGCTAGATCCCGCGTAACCGGGTGAGAGAGAAAAAGGAAAATGAATCCAAAAGAATAGAACAAAATTAAATCTTATGTGGCCAGCACGGTAAAAGCATCGCTTTCCGCTTCTATAATATATCTTTCAAGCGCATTTAATCATGCGCAACGTCAAGCCTGCCACTTCATTAATGGAACAAATGGAAATGGATCGAAACTTGTAAGACCACGGCGGCCACGGTCCCGTCCATTGGTTGCTCCCATAATTCAGTCTCATTTGTGGCAAATTAAATGGGCAAAATCAATCTTCACTGGTCGGCTCTCGTAAGATTAAATCGCAATAATTGGAAACCCTGGCCACTGCAAACATGGGCACGTTGCCAATTTCGATCCCACTCCCCACCACCCTAGAAGATCCCCCCACCACACAGGTATCTTCTAACGTTTCCATTAACGCCCGGGGCTAAAAAGTTCGTACGCGCTTGAGGTAAATTATGGCACATTTATTCTATTTATTTTCTCCCTATTTTGCTTACCTTCTCGTTCTCTCTATTTTTGCTCTCTACAATTCTTTTTTTCATCATTTCAACCCACCAGAGATTTCATACGGCTCGTCGTAACGTATTTGTTCTTTGCCCGTTTGGTTGGTTTTCTTCGCCAGACCAATTTACAACCTAATTGCACACTAGTCGATTTCCCCATACCACAGCAACTGTTTACTTAATTCACTGTGTGGTGTCTAAAGGGGGGAAAACTCGGCGGCGGCCGCTTCGTACCCGCTGGGTTGGAGTTCGTATTGGTTTTCCACTTTGTTTTGGCAGATGGTTAACGTTTTGCACAGCTTTCCCATTCCGGCATGTTTTCCCATCGCGGCAGGGTTAAAGGTCGAACTTCGTTTAAAGACAAGAAAAAAGGTGGTAGCACTATGGAAGGCATTTTTTCTGATCGATACGAGAGTACTTGTATTCGTATTAAGGGTTTTAGCACGTATCATGCTGCTTATGATGTTGCGTGTGTGTGTGGATGTATTTAACAGCCGCCAAAAAAAAGCCAGGAACACTGAGGTATATTTATCGGTTGTACCGAGGTTACCACAAGAGCGTACGAGTAGTAATCAAAACATGAAAGTATCAGATGACTGTCTAAAATTAGGCGTACAGTAGGTAACAGTTGTGTTATAAACATGCTTTTTATTACTGCTCATATGGCGTATATGTAGGAGAGGCATTGTGTACGGTACAACTTACCTTTCTAAGTCACTAGCCAGGGAGTGCGGCAGAATCGATAATATGAGCGTCAATGATGCTGCAAGTAATACTGGCTGTAACGAACACAGAAAAGAACCTATAATTAGAGAACTGTGAAGTTTGTTTTCTCACACTAGGTCGTCAAGTCAACATTTCGTTATGGTGGAGGCGCCTGGTCTGCATAATTACAGCATTTTTTAAAGGATCAGATATTCTGTTAAAAAATGTTTAATTGTACAAGTTCTTGCAATCTTGGTTAAATTTACATTCCATATTATGGTATATTTACTGTACATCAACCTATATCTCACACATCTGGGTTGATCCTTTCAGTATGTTACGTAAGTTTTTTTTAACACAAAATTTCAACCAACTTTGAACAACATTTTCACAAACAAGGATAGAGCTGGATGGCAAGATGGCAGATCAACATACGAAGACGCGAGACCGTGCGATACTTCGGACACTGCTGCAGCATACCATGGCCACAAAGCGGTTATAGCACTAGATAGGTAAGTACGTATAAATCATTTCCTACTAGTAATGTTTGAACACTTTTAAACAACAGTTTGATAAACCATCACTCGATTGACTCGGGATTTTTACTCACTTTCTTCGACATTTTTCCTTAACACTTCCCACACTTTAGCTATACTAACTGATTACTCAAACTTCGATGATGTACCTCGTATTGGCACCACACGACTGACCACTTCTACCCATAAACGAACGGGTTTTAAACAATGTTTGCGTTCCTTACGAAATGCTTAATGCACCTGTATGTTAGACACACGGTGGGGAGGGTCATTGGTAAAAGACAGTTTCTGTTCAAAATGGCAATTTGAGCGTTTCCCACTCCAAATCGCCAAATGATAAGGATGGCGGCGGAAGTAAACATAACACATGCGGTGCATTGGGCAGCACGCTTACAGTGAGGTGCATGGTGTTAAGTGAATTTGTTCACTTATGTTTTAAAATAGTTTCAAAAATAATTAAAATGAACATAATTGCATAGTTTGAACATATTTAAAAGAAAAAAAACTAATTTAAAACAAAAATCAATTTTAAATTATATAGTGCTTATAACCATAATGTGTTAAAAAAACAGTTCATTCAGCATGAAGATAAATGGTTCAGCATATAGAGCTAGAGATAGAGCTTTAGATTTTAACCTCATGCTTAAGTGGTTTTTCTAAGCCTTCGAACTAAATATAGAACGAGTTATGAACTATTATCGAGAAAATTGAGAAAAGTTTTAGTAAATTATTTTACTAAAGACATCTTTTTTTTATCAAAAGCTTATTTAATATTTGGGAACCATTCTACCTTTAAATTAAAGTTATTGAAAGTAAAGATAAAAAATCAGTTTCACGTGTTATGGTTATAAAATAACCGAATAATTTCCGTATAATAAAGTGCATAACGACCCTCTGATAAATTATTAAATATTTAATAAGAAAAAAGTTATTTTACTTTTAATTTTATAAAATTCAAACACAACTTGGTGTCCATGTTACCAATTTGGATTATATCAAATGAGATTTTTTCGTGCTTCTAGTACAAACGAATAGAAGGCCATCAGTTTACCTTCGTATTCTTTTGGTATTCTTTGAGCTTTAGTTTTTAACCTTATGCTTAAGTGGATCCTTTTTATGAATATGAATCACCAATTTATTCAACCAGTGAGATGAATTGTTTCCTCAGTTTCCAAATCGTTTTCTTTTTCCCTAAGCATTTCCTTGGCAATATTCCTTGCCTTTTCTAGTATTTTTTGTAGATATCCATGCATCAGACTATCTTTCTATGAGATTGACTGTAATGTCTCAGGAGTAATCGCGAAGTTACTACCCTGGCATAACGGCCCCCGTCATGAGATTTTGGTCTCTTTTGATCTAAAAAAGAAGGTCGTTATACACGCTTAAATACGGTACTTCTCAACATAATCAAATCATACTTAAACCTACCGCTTCAACTGTTTCCGAACCTTATACGATGTGATTGTTGATGTGATAATGCTCGCCGTGTCACTCCGCCGTAGCCACCGAAATTGTCTTCCAATCACTCTCCCGCATACTTCCACCCACCTCAAATCAACTGGAAGATCAGCACCACCAACACGCACGCGCTACATAATTCGCGTTCTATTTTGTATGCAACTCGGCTACACACTACACACTGGCCGCACTGTCATGCTCGGGCACGATCGTAACCAGTCGCGTAAAGCGTAAAACGACATAAACTGAATTTTTAACTTCCTCTTTCCCCGCATGCTCATCCCCTTGCTTCGCCCTTAGTGACACAATGCACCAAATTGTTGAGTGGGGAATAGTGGATGGGACTTGCATTTCACACGACGATCTATCGAAAGTGGAATTATAATAGTGGGGAGGAACTTTTTCCCGTATATTACACTATCGAGTGAGATTTTTTTCTTCTTCGATTACACACACATCGGCGTGCAGGAAGTGGAACATGCACGAGGGCAGCTATTCCAATTGCAAATGGTTTTATTTTGAATGAGGTAAAGCTATCGCTTTCAAACCATAACGATCGGTAAATCAATCACCCGGCAGGTGGACGACGCATACCAAATCTGGTATTAAATCTATAGATTATGTCATTGATCGTTATTTCGGCGATGTAGCGTAAAGCTAAAGATGGCCACGACGCGTGCAATAATAACCTAGTAAGTGCTCCCATTTTGTACTGGTGGTGCCGACCTACTGGCTCGAAATTAGGTGAGCGATATTGTAATTTTGCTCTAGTGAAGAGGAATCTTTGGAAAACACCCGTTTTTTGTGAAGTCGTGAGGAAAATATTTAGTATTTGATAAAGTAAATATTGCCCGCTCTACAGCCTTATAAAAATATTAAACAAATCTAATATACCTTCAAACAATTAACTAAAATTTCGTTAAATCATGCATTCAAAAAAGCAGCAAGAGCAAGAGCAACAAAAACCATGCTAAAAACAAAACACGTTTAACGATGTGCCAAAAACTACACCTAAAAGCATCGATCCAAACACGTATCCCGACGAATTTCACCCGCGGGCCAATGTACTGTCATGCGACGACGAAAGAGGGTGGGAAAAAGCAANTACATAGAAAGGGACGACAGGGTTAGCTTGTGCGACAACTAGTTCTCCTAGAATAGGACCAATCAGGAAGCGGTTCAATTAGGGTCAAGTTCGCACAGCTGATCGAGAACAGGGCGCCATCGCTAAACGCAAAAGTCACAAATTAGAAAACGGATAGGCAACACCAATTAAAAAACTACGCTGCGAACATCACCAAAAGCTAGTTTGTGAATTTTGTCATCCTTTCTTTTTTAAACTCAAATATAGATTGCTACACACGTAGCAACACACTCGTTAGAAAAACTTTGGCACCCAATATAAAGACTTTCCCCAGAGTATGAAGACCAACACCTAGAGTATGACGCAATGATCCCCTTGCTCGGCCTCGTTATTGGGCCGAATGTCTCTATACTGTGTGTCAAAATATTTCGAACATATGAAAACCCCTGCAAAACGGTGTACAGTAGCGCTATCTGCATGTCCAACGCTTAAAATAATGCTTTACAAATAAATTGACCATTTTGAACAAGATTCCATGTAATACATATCGTGAATAGTACAAACATGACTTATGACCGCGGTTTGTTCAAGGCCGCCCCATAATGTACTGTAAACTTAACTTTTAACAAAAAAAAAAACAAAATAGAAGAGCGAGAATGTAAGCAATTGGTACTTTATTTTGCTTGTCACTGTGGTTGTAAAAATGGATTGAGCATTTTTTATTAACTACATGCTACATGGCTACAGCAGCGTTTAAGCTTCTCTTTCATTACAATAAAGGGTTTTAATAAGAATTGTTTTTGCCATGTGTAATTAACGAATAGGTAAAATGCACTATGCAAAGATATATTTTATCAAGATACTTGATGGCACAATATTAAAGAGTCCCATATTCCCACCGAGCAAGGTGGTGAGAATTCTTGCTGTAAAGAGATGAGGGCTCCCCATGGCACTAAAGCTCCTTACACAACAATAACTTTAATTGATGATGGATAACACTATTACTCAAGCAACAATCAAACCCCGAAATGTTATCCAGCTGAGGCTGATTTGTTTCGATGCTCAATTAAATGATTCGCGATCATCCTCAATTCAGAAATGTTGTTAATAAAATTGAATGCTTATTTATTGTTCTATCAGAACCATTCCAGTTCTAGTTTGATGTTATCCAAAGGACAATTTTCTAGAATTTTAATCTATGTTAACGCCTCTAGTTTCGAATCGTAGTTGTTAGGCCATGGGCAGTACACTCCGGCTCATGTAAAACCAGACAAATCAGTTAAATTCCCATTCGAGCTGTTACTTAGTTGTTTCGTTCTCTTGCACTTGCTTTGTACCTGCCAACTGCATTCGTCTTCAATGTGCTCCAATGTGTTCAAGTTTTAATTCATATATCTCTGAGGCTTCCTGGTAGTTTCTCAAACGAAGGGTTTTCTCGTATCAAACAGTTACTAAGCCGAGAGAATGGTTTTTAATAAATCTCGGGGAAGCTCACATAGGATGGTATGCCGGTCTTCTTATTTGGCACAACAACCGTTGCCTGTGAAGGCCTGCCTGTACCACTAGAGCGCTTGGTATTCAGCGACCCATTGATAATCCATAGCAGGATAGTCGGGGCTTGGTGGGTTCAAGAACGTTGTTAAGTCGTACGGATTGACGCCTGCATTACGAGACCGGCCAAAGATAGTTACGCCAAAAAGATGAACAAAAATATCTAAGACCATTTAACAAAAACCTACCTAGTCGTCAGCTCAAACGCCACAACGATTTATTGAAGGCAGTTTAATATTTCCCATTCCCATTCCTACAAATTTAATACGATTTCCCCGCATAAACACATCAATTTGAAATTGAAAACTTCTCTACCACGCTTTTCTACTTGGCTTCATATTAATGTTGGGAGATTCGGGATTCGGACGATTCGAAAATTCAATATCTACAAAGATTCGATTTGATCGGTTCCCGTTTGTACGTTTTGAATACGGTTAAGATTCCATTGGGAATCGATAGCGATTACATGGGGATACGGTTGCAATTCCAATTTGATCGCAATAGTAATCTAATTAGAATATAAATTGGCTCCCAATAGGATTATTGAGAAACGCCCAATTCGTAGAATCGCTAATGAAAACTAACGTTTTTGATAAAAAAAATTTATGGAGTAAAACGTGAATAATTTAAGAGAAATGAGGCTTTATGCATTTATCGCAACCCAAAATGGGATTGGTATTGGGATTCGGAGATTCGAATCCCAAGTATTTCCCAAAACTACTATGCCTCCCAGAATCGGCGTTTCTCGAGCACATACTGTACCTTCGTGTAGGTGTCGCTTGGCCTTGTTTGATGTACTGTTTAGTCTTCCGGTCAAAACAGTTTACCATTTCGGCGGTAAACCGCTGAAATTAATTTTGCTATTCCTGTGAAACGATCCAGAGAATCTGATGAAGCATTGACGGCCGTGGGGCGTTGCTGGTAGTTTGTTTATGCCAATACCTCTCCCATCAATAAACGCCTCATAATAATATTTAGAACATTTCGCATAGCTATAGCTCCACCCGTTGGCTTGTACAACTGTCCAAATGAATTCTGTTATTTACCTCTCGTTGCCCGGTTCCCTCAGACAAACGTGGAGTCTACGTCGTCATGCTGGCCAAGATGGCTGAGCCGAACTTGCAATTCTCGCAGTTTGCCACACTGCTCATCGTACCGCTGCTCCAGCTGTTCATACAGTGTGGTTTGGGCCGTCGACAACCGTTGCACCATTTCCACCTGTTTGGCTTCACTCTTAGCTAGCTTGCGCTGCAGCTCCACCACAAGATCGGTCAGATCCTGCAGCTTGCGCGTAAAATCTCGCTCGAGAGCATTCAGCCGTACCTCATAATCTACCGACGAACTGCCGCCCGTCTGCTCTAGCTGACCTACTTTCTGCTCCAGAGCACTTAACCGGTCAGTGTGCCCGGTTGTCAGCTGATCGATCTGTACCTCCGCGGCAATGATGCGACTTTCCAGACTCAAGGTCATGGCGTTACTGCCGGCTGGCGGTGGGTTGCCGTGCGAAGGCTTGCCACCACCTCCAAACACACCCTTTTTCTTGCTCTGCTCGCCAACCGACACCTTCAGGGCGGCGATCTGCTTGGACAGCTCATTCCGGCAGCTCGCAAGATCGCTCTTGAGACTTTTGATTTCATCGGCCTGTTCCTTAAGCCGCTTGTCGGTCGATTTCGAGCCTTTGCTGCCTGCCGCCCGTTGCTCGTACTCGTCCACCAAGCGCTGCTGCTCCTGGAGACTCTTGAGTGCCTTCAGCTCACTGCTCAGCTCGCCGTACGCGTACTGGGTGGCGGTCAGGTTCTTGCGCACATTGTTCAGCTCGTTGCTGATCTTGTGAATATCGGACGCAGTGTAGGTCGTCTTGTGCCGGCTAAAGTACGACAGCCAGCCCGTATTCTCGTACTCTTCTGGTTGCATATTGCTCATCCTGCCCTTTGTTCCTCTCGATTCACTCACCGTCGTTACAAAAATCGTATAAATTCTCGCTTATTTATCACGCACCAAGCTCACATTCACCCTACATTCCGTAAAGTCGTACACACATGCATATGCTTTCCTCCCTTGGGATCGAGATAATAAATTCACTACAAATCAACTTCGTCGAAAACTGTATCGAGGCCATGGATGCCCTTTCCGGTAGAGACACATATTTTCCAAGCCGTTCCTGTTTATTTTTTCTTCTCGATTTCCCTACACAAAATCTCGAAAACGGTGGTTAACTTGTTTGACGAACTGCTCAGTCGAGCAAAGTGCTGGTGTGCATTGCGTCACGAACAGTGCACGACTACGGAAGATCGTGACCGATCGGGATGAGTTCGTCGGTCGGTTTGCTTAAAAATAAAACCTGTCCTCTTTTGCTTGCGCGGGTCAATTTCGTACAGGCGCCAACCAGCAACCGAACCATACGGTCGTGAGGAAATCTCCCCGTTCTCTCATTTTCTCTCTCACATCAACAACGGACAGGTATCATCGCTTAAGCGTAGCAAGTGAGTTTGGAAATGGGAAGTTTTTCCAGCTCATTTTCGTTCGTTTCTTTGGGGATTATTTGGATTTTTGGCCATTCTATCGTATCGCATTGCTGTGATATTGGTGTGTGGACATATGCTGTGATCTTTGGATCGATCATCAGCTTTTTGAATATGCATCAATATGTTGTGAATCATTCTAATTACGTTTAAGATCACTCTTACACGTCACAGAACTTTATTTGCAATTTACAAACATAAACCAAACATTTACACACAATCGCAAAACAAAATATATCCATGGACAGTCGTTATACGGGGATCCAAAGAAGCTTAGCAATACTAAAATACTAAAAAGATGTAATACCGAAATAAAACCTGAATTGTTCACCTTCTCAGGGAGGTATGTCAGTAATGACTGTAGTACAGCAACTAAAAGATTCATACAAGCAAACGAAAACCACAAAATCTGTTGTTATCATATTAGAACAACATTCACCTTCTGCCCTGACGCTACCAATACTGGCAGACTCTCTTTGGCAATTAGCAGCAAAAACACTTTTCAAGAAACACTAGCGATAGAAAACGTAGCGTGCCACATCGTACGCTTTGCGTGCGATCGATCGCTTGCGCAGCAGCAGGTCAGCAACCTGCTCGAACTTGTCCTCATTGCGCGCATAGTACATTGCCGTATCCTTCTCCAGCTGGGCAATCTTTTCCGGCCGCACCTCAACCATCGACAGGAACTCGGTAAGGTACGGATTGAAACGGAAATAGTGACCGGCCGGTAGCAGATCGCTCAGCACCGTGTGCGCCGCTTCCGTGTCGGTGGCCGAATCGAGAATACGCAGGAACTTTGTCTTCCACGAGCTGGACAATGAAGCTTGGTCGAGTATTTTACGGCTTATAATTTTTTGACCATCGTTCGATTTGCCGCGCGTTCGTCCCGTACCGAACGACACCACACACTGGATGCGATCGTTCGGCCACAGACATTTGGCTTCGTGGATGGCCACGGCGGTAGGATTGTTGTACAGTATGCCACCGTCCTGATGCAGCTGACCGTTCAGCGGGAAGTCACCAAAGTACGCCGGAGCGGCCGATGACGCTCGCACTACCTCCCACAGTCGTGCGGTGTGTGACCCGGCGTACACCGACTGCACGTTCTGAGGGAATGTGTAGTTGCGGAATACATGCGCATCGATGTACTCGTCGCAAACGGTAGTCGATATACAGCAGAACTACGGAATAGAAGGAAGCGACAGAATTTCCTTAGTCGAGAACCGTTTGAACAATGGAGGTTTCGTTTTACCCATGCGTCTTTATCCCACCTTCGGCACATTTGGAAGCATCACCGTGTCGATTATGCGACGGTGGCCCACATGACGTTTCAGTAGCGATTCCCACAGCTCGATATCGTAGTAAGCGTGCGACGAAAACAGGCGCGACGCTCCGGAAAGTTTATCCAGCGTCGTCGGGCGATGGAAGACTTTGTAGGCTATCTTTTTGTAGAGGTGAATGCCTTCGGCAAGGGTTAAACCTTTCTCGGAGGCTAAAAGCAGACGACACAAAGGGGTTAGGCGCAAATCAATCTTAAGCCCACATCAACTTACCCAACGCACAAACCAATATAGCTCCAGTCGAGACGCCGCATACTAGATCGAACAGATCGAATATTCTTCGGTTCGTGAGTCGTTCCAGTTTGCGCAGCAGTTCCATCACGATTATACCGCGGATGCCTCCCCCGTCAATGCTCAGGATGCGTATCCCCTCGCTTGACAACGGTGGGACGTACCCGAGCAGCGCCAAACCGAGCTTCGCATGCTGCCTTATGGCAGGATCGGTGGAGTGTTCCAGCTCCTTCAACAGCTCGATTGCGCCTTCCTCTATCGCGAACGCTTTCTCTTGCGGTAGCTTTTCAAACTTTTCCACCAGCTCGTACAGTACCTGCCGCTGCCGATCAACTGGTATTGCCTTGCGGCGCAAATCCAGCAGAGCATGTCGGGTTTGTGACTGATTTTGACGCTGCAATCGAAGGTAAGGTAAGAAAAATCCCTATGATTAGCTGTTGCCACCCTTGCTTTGCCAACCACACGAGAACGGGGATTTGGTTACATTTTGTTGGCGATTGTGATGCCATTGTTGTTGTGGTACGCATCGCGATACCTTTCCGCTGGCAAGTATTGGCGAGCAGATACCTACGGGCATAAACACGTTAGTTTTTATTTTCTTTGAACCGCAGTCCTATTCACGGATTATTTACCAACAGTCCTCCAGCTGGACATTACTTTTACTAAAATTGTTAAAAATTACGACACATTTTCCCAAAACAAATCCCAAACAATTGTTTACAACCAGAGTGACCAGAAATACCGATTTATCTGTACAGTCTGCTCTCGAGTTACGCGGTTCTCGACTTACGCGGATTCGGAGATACGCGGTTATGTCAATTTGACAGATCAAATATCAAAACAGTACATTTTGCTTCAAGAACAAATTTGCTTAAGCAGTCGATTTTGGTATGCTAAAGATCGCTGTTTGAATTCTCCTTTTGCAGTAGATAAATAGCATCAAAGTTGCAGGTGGTCCTACTAAATAGCGCCTTAGCAGCTTCCTTATGCCAGGGTGCTGGGGATTATTTTTCTTTATTTTCAAGCAAGCGTCATCGATGCAATAAACAAAATAATTTGTTTTGTTTGTGTTCATGTGTATATTTTAAAATCTTCAATATTCATAAATTACATGGAATGTATAACAATTTACTGTACAACCACAATCACTTCACTCAAAATTCCTTCTTCAAAGAACTGATCTAACTTATGCAGCAGCAATTAGATGATTGACGGCGTCAGTCTTTGACACTTTGACAAGAACCATCATGTACCGATGTTATGCATTAAAAAAAGCTATAAAGTTCCACCAAGTTCGGTGCGTTTTCTTAACAAGTCTTCAAATTCCATCATGAACCATACACATCAGGCTAACCAGCCACAAGGTTTCAAAGAATATCGAGTGCTTGTTAAAAAGCACGATACTTCCGCAAAGCACTTTTTATCTCTTAACCAGTCACAAAGTGCGACATCAGAACGATTTTTCGTTAAACAGCCTCAAATCAGCTATAGAGTTTGAGCTGGCTATTTGGGCATGGTTTCGCATTGGAGTTATGCATCGCTAGAATTAGAACGGCGATACGATTGTTTAAATACTAAACTCCAATGTTAACCACCAGCACTGAAGCAAGTGAGATTTGAGTAATGGTCGACCTACGTATCTGACCACACGACCATTCATATGGATTTTAGCTCCAAAAGTTAGAAGTATATAGGTCAAGATTAGATGAAACTTTTCGAAACACATTGCAAGAAAAGAACAGCAATACAATGATGAGTTGTAATACGCCATCTATTGAGCAAACCAATGAAGCTATGGAGCTTTCGTTTCTTTTATTATATGGATATTAGATTTTCCAGTGGTTTAAGCTTAATCTGTGGCGCTTATCATTATTGAAACGTATTTTTTATCATTATTGTTATTTTCAACTTACCAATTTATCAAAATAATCTCAATATCAATCGAAGCACTCGAGTTAGCACTGCCACTGCGACTGGTCCTAAGCGGCTGTGTGGAACCTCGAGAAAAGGGAATCGCCACCACTGAGAAGAAAATGTGCATCTTAGTCCTCCCTTGGCTTAGAATACCTAGTACAATTTTCAGATCGTTACTTCAGAAAGGCCTCATTTGTGTGACCGCTATGAACCAAATCCGATGCATCTTCTTTTAATCTCGAATCTCGAATTTCCGCGTAAGTCAAGTCACGCAAATTTTCAGCCAACAAATTTTCAGTGGTTTTAGCTACTAAATTAATGATTCGATATGATTATGAATGGAGATTACAAATTTACACATTTTGCAATGAATTTTAAAATTCGACCAAAAGAGTCATATTTTGCTTTTGACCATTTGCTTAAAGAACTGTTAAATTTAGCAAACAGCGTATCTCAGAATCCGCGTATAAGAGGGACTGCGTATCTCGGGGACTACCTGTACAGGTAAAATATTAGTGCTCCTACCGAAATCTGCCAAAATAATCTGGACACACTGACCCTCAGCAACCCTCGCTCAAAACGTCAAAAACCGTCACAATTAATTGTGACGGTTTTTGACGTTTCTAGCGTTGGTTTGGGGATGAACTTTTTTAGAACAAATGTACTAAAATTGCATAATTTCAGGAGACAAATTGTATACGCCACGGTAGCGCCATCTTTATGTGAGTTTTTGAATCTAAAGAAACTGTAGCGCCGTTTTGTATGCAATTTTTAGATAGTTGTTCAGTTTAAATAACGGTACATAATGGACAAAAAAGAAAACATTTAATTTAAGCTGATCTGGAATCATTTTGATTAGTTTTTAAATTAAAGCCTTATTTGTGGCTAATTTTAAATTAGCCTTATTATAAATGATGATTATGGTTGTAATTATTGTTTCAAGTGTAACGTAGTGTCATTAATATTATGTTGAATAGCGCATGCAATATCGCTCAGAAGGCAATGGAAACAGTTAAATTTCAATTTGTTCAAAATCCCGATTGCTAGTTGTAGTTTTTTTAATAGAATTTATTGGATTAAGATTCATCTATGTAAACCTATTCAGTAAATTAAAATTATTTTTAATTATTTACCTGTTCGAAACATAACTTATTTACAGGGTTTCCCACGATTTATTGGTTGGTTCCAATCAATTTTTGGTGGGTTCCCACATTTTTTGGTCCATTTGTATTGAAATCCAATCGGAAAATAACAATAAATTATGGGAACGAAGCAAAAATCTATGGGATACGACCAAAAAATCGAGGGAACGCACCAAAAAATCATGGGAACTGACCAATAAATCGTGCGAAACCCTGTAATTTTCTCAAACAAAGATAACATTATCTTGAAATTGCGCAACTTCAGTCTTATTCAAAGAAAATTTTGCGCCAAAATAACTACATAACACTAAAAGAGCATTACGAAAAATATTGATTTTGTTACATACGATTGCTACACTAGTATCATTAGCGTTGGGATTATCATTTAAATCTATCGACTCAACATCATAAGTATGTACGACCTTCACTTAAAGCCACCGCAATACTCTATCAAAAGTTTTGTTTCGAGTGCTAATATGAATTTAATTCGATTTTCCGTGGTCATCACGAGGGTATGATGGTATACCGAATGCACCGCCGGACACGCTTGGTGAAAATATGTCGCTTTTCTCACATAAATTTTATCCACTAACGATTAATGTTAAATGGACTCACCCCAGTGTGATTAAAGCGATGGTTTCGGTGCAGGGAAGGAAGCAAACGGGTGCCTACCCATCCATACCGGTCAGTGTGGGAGAAAGCGTGCAGTGTAGGTGCTACGCACACCTCACACCCAGCAGCACGCCCCATGTCGTGAGTCCTTTCTAACGCAAGAACCATTTTCCTGGTTAGGGTATGGGTGAGCGCGTAATGATTGATGTAAATCAAAAGCAGATTATTTTCCGATTGGATCGTTTGACGAGATTAAAGAAGATTGATACACACACACATTCACAATCCGGGTCCGGCAGGACCGATGGTCCGGTAATGGGGCAGCAAACAGGAATTACAGATTGTAGTAAACTGCATCGCACCCAAGGACGATAACAATGCGGATTGTAATGGAATTTAATTTTAACAGTTCTATGTTGTTATGTTGATCGTAAGTTCTAAAACATATTTGTTTAAAATAGCAATTCTATCAGCCAAAGTATCCATTGTGTGTGATTTTCCTTTGTATGTTGTAATTATGATGTGTTACCCTAGAAATGTAATATGCTCACAGCTGTTTTATTTATTTTTGTTCAGTTTGTTGAATTTCAATTTTGTAAAAAAGACTATTATGACATTTTGATTTTAAGGAGCAGTAGAACTACAATTATCCAGAGGCGGATGAATCGGCGGACAGCTTAAACGTCTGCATGAATTTGACAGCTGTTTAATCGTGGCAAACATTAGCAGCGTTGGTCAGGTTGGTATAAAAAACAGTGTGCAGATATTTAGTGTCTAATGATACTTTCGAACTTATTTTTTATTGATTAAGGTAATTAAATAATAATTGTTAAACGTTTAGTTATTGATTTCAAACTTATTCTACTAATGATGTATCGATTGGTATCAACACTGATTTGATAATATGGACAATTGTTAATATAACCAGTGATAGGCTTATTAGACGATGGAAAGTACTGTCATCCTTTGACACAAAAAATCCTGCCGTATGTGTAATAAGACATGATCATTTTTATCAAATTTTTCATCAAATTTATTGTGTTCCTGAGCTTTATCACAAGCAATTAAGAATTGTTTATCTTTCACGTAGATTTTATCAAACACCAACAATAAATTCAAATACTTATATCGACTTCGATTTAAAAATCCTCTTCGGAGCAAATTGGAATTGATCACGTCGAATTCCGGTTCATAGACCAATAGTTATCTGTCAAATGCTCTCTCTCTCTCTCTCTCTCTCTCTCTCGCTCTCTCTCTCTCTCTCTCTTTCTCTCTCTTGTTGACATGCTCACAAAAGAGCACGTCAATGTGACATGGCCCGGTCAACAACAATTCCCTAGGATGCTCGAACCCTGGCTGCAGCCTCCCATCCATGCAGACACCCGATCTCCGTCAGGTCTCGCTTCACCTGGTCCAGCCATCGAGTTCGCTGTGCTCCCCTGCGACTTATGCCGAACTGGAGAACGCTGTCGAACTCCTTCTTGGTGGGTCCTCATGACATGCCCCAGCCATCGTATCCTGCCAGCCTTCGCCACCGTCAGGATTCTCGGTTCGCCGTACGTTCGTGGTTCATCCTTCTCTTTCACGCTCCATGCTCGAACACACCGCCAAAGACGGTCCCGAGGATGTGTCGCTCAAAGCAGGATGCCTCGCCCAGAGCGTTGACATCCTCCGCTCAGATGGTCCAAGACTCGTGTCCATAGAGGATCAACGGTCAAATCAATGTACGATATATCTCACATTTTGTGAGGTCTCGAAGACTTCTGGATCTCAACAGTTGGTTAAGCCCATAGTATGCATGATTTTCTTGCAAAATGCGTCTCCGGATTTTGCTGCTGATGACGTTGTCCAAAATAACGACAGCCTCGAGATTGTCGCCGTCATCTAATACACTGCTTCCTAGATGGTCTAAGTCACCGGTGAGCAGGTACTTCGTCTTCGTCGCATTGATTCTCAATCCAATTCTTGCTGCTTCGCGTTTGAGTTGGGTGTACGCCTCACACATCTTTGCTGTTGTCCTGCCAATGATGTCGATGTCGATGGTAGAGGATCGTGCCACGGACGTCGTTGTCTAGCCCCGCGCTTCGAATGACACCTTCCAGGGCGATTTTGAAGAGCAGACAGAAGAGTCCGTCACTTTTCCTCAGGCCCCTGTGAGATTCGAACGATTGATGACCTCTAACACTCGGATTAACTTCTCAGGAAAGTGGTACCGCTGCATGATGCTCCATAGCTCATTCCGGTCTATGGTGTCGTAGGCCACTTTGAAGTCGATGAACAGGTGGTGCGAAGAGAACTGGCGCTCTCGGCACTTCTGGAGGATCTGCAGCAGAGTGAAAATTTGGTCGGTGGTGTTCGAGCAATCCAACCTGTCGCCCTTTTTGTAGACTGGGTGAATAACACCCAGCTTCCACTCCTCCGGTAGTTCCTTTCAGACTTTCGCGATCGCCCTCTCCGGCCCCATCTAGAAGAACTCGGCCGCCAGTCCATCGCTGCCGGTAGACTTATTGCTCTTAAGCTGCTTGATGGCGCTGGCAATCTCATCCAGAGATGCCGGGGGCATCTCGTCGGCCGCGCCGTGCCTCCTTCAAGCTCCTGTAGAACAAGCGGGTGTCCCCCGACTGGGCAAGCTGCTCCAACAGCTGTTCATCTGACCCTTTAACACGGCGCTGCTTGGCCAGGAAGAGCAGGGTTTGCTGTTTCCTCAGGCGTTTCTTCACTATTTCTCCTCGGATAGTGCTCGTCTGCATTCTTCGTCGAACCATTCCTTTTTCTCTCTACGTGGTATGCGGCCGATCTTGTGTTCGGCTGCAGTGCCGATGGCTCGTTCCACTATACGCCAGTGAGCTGTGAGGGGCATCGCGGCGATGTTGTTGTCGGCCAGAAGCGCTTTCCTGAGCGCTGTCGCATACCCCTCCGCCACATCAGCACACTTCAACCGGTCCAGGTTCAGCCTTAGGGTGGGCTAACTCCGTTGGTTGTTAACCATGGAGAGTTTCTAGCGCAGCTTTACCATGACCAGGAAATGGTGCGAGTCGACGTTTGGGCCTCTATACGTTTTAACGTCGATAATATCCGAGAAGTGCCTTCCATCAATCAGAACGTGGTCTATTTGGGACTTTGATCACCCCTCGGGTGTCTCCAGGTGTAACTAAGGCGGGGTGCATGCTGGAAGATGTTGCTGCGGATGCTCATGTGCTTGGAGGAAGCAAAGTTTATCAGCCTGAGGCCGATGTTGTTTGTCAGCTGTTGGACGTTGAAACGCAATTGCTATATGACAGAAAAATACCAAACCAAGGTGACAGTACTGTCCATCGTCTAATAAGCCTATGTATATTATCTGTAGAAATCGATTAATTGGCAAACTTCCGGGCCTTATACATTACGCTTTTCTTGAATGATTTGTTTGAATTAAATCGCGTTTCACTATTTTACACCAGCATTTGTTTAATTAGCTACATAAAAAACTAACGTAATTAAAAAAAAAACAATAATAAAAGCCTTCATAAAAAATATCCAGGATCAAAATATTTTCCAATAGTTATCCATTCAGAAAAGTCGGCCATTTGTAGGAGTTTTAAAAGCTAGGCTAACCTTTTTATAGCTATACAGTAGAACCTCTCATAACTCATAACGAGCCAATCTAAATACTCAACAAATACTTCATTCGTTTTCTATAAACATTTCAGGGAGGTAATCTGATATCTAGATCACGATCACGAATATTGAGCATTTATTTAATTTTGATTATCGCTTAGGCAAATAAGTTTCGATACTAAGAATTTATTAATATACAACTATTTCCTGGAGGAGAAGTACCGTATAAGTGTGCATAAGTGTGAGGTATATTGACGTGTGTTTTTTGCGTTTCGATTCTAAGCTTTGATCAACGCATGATATAGGGGAAAGCGGGACAAAATGGGCACCTTCTATTTAAGTATTATTTCACTACAAAGATACAGTCCAATGCTCAAAAGAAGCTTAAACCAGTGTCACAGAGATGCGTGGATGTTTTACATGATATATTTTTAAAGATATGATATTTATATACAATTAGTCTGAAGAAAGCAAGAAAATGGAATGCATATTTTTACTAATATTACAAAAAATACCAAAATGCTTGACGTGGGGCAAAATGGGCAGTTACGATTGGAGCTAAATGGGCAGATGCTTTTGACATATGGCGCTTGGTGAGGCTATGGTGTTGTATTTGTCTCCACAATAATGGTAACAGGTACAGTTTCCAAAGATTCGATTTTGTAGTTTGAAACGTGTAAAAACTGTTTTAATATTGATAACATATTTTTGGAAGATATTTAAGGGTTTTCCTGAAAAGCAAAACAAAAGATAGGACGAGAATACATTTCACGAAACGTGCGCTAAAGCATAGACCATTGCCTAAGCGCAGTTGTTGCACATATTGTTTACATATGCGGCAATTTTGCCCCAGGGCTATGCCCATTTTCCCCGCGTATCAAAATAGCTTCTCGTAAAATATCAACTTTTATTTCAAACTTTATTCATGATTTTATGTTATTTTCAGGCTATGTGGCAATTTAAATCCATAGATAAATGATGAAGGCATGTAATAATGTAAGAATAATTTGTGTTTTGTGAGTTTCTCAAAGGAATATTCAGTAAACTGCTTAACATGCCCATTTTGTCGCGCTTTCTCCTAGTAATGACTACTATTCTGAAGGGACCGGTTTGGTGGTACATTCGTCAACTCGTATACAACTTAACAAAATGCCCGTGGAGGGTTCAAGCCGTGAATGGACCGTTCCCCCATACGTAAGACTATCCTGCTATGTGTACTCAGTAAGTCACTGAAAGCCAAACTCTAGTAGTACAGACAGGCCTTGACCGACAAAGGTTGTGTTGGGACAAAGAAGAAGAAGAATAAGACGTATTATAAAGACATTTTTCATATTTTCAGTTTCCGATATGCACTTTCTACCAGCATATTTTTGATTCAGGAATCAATTATTTTACTTCTACTTTACTTTTATTTAACTTTTATTTATACAAATTATATGGGCATGAAATAATTATTATATGAGCAAAAGTCTCTCGCATAACGAGCATATCACATAACGAGTGAATCGCTGGAACGGATGAAACTCGTTATTCACTGTAAATTTCAAACAATTAAAACAAAATATTAGTGAAACTACATCAACAGGCAAACTAGAAACAAAACACAAATAATGAAAACTAACCAGTAATATAAAAGCGATACAACTGTTGCATTCTAATCCATCTAAACCTGTGTCTGTTTTTCAACCATTTCGTTTGTCAGCGACATCACATGAAACGAATGCATCCACTTAGCAATTACAAAGAATGTTGTTTTTTTATGTACAAATACACGTGGAAAATCTATTCTCATATGTTGCATTTGTTCAAAACATCCCATCAGTAGATCCACCTTCTGTCGTTTCAGCTCAGTGATTTTCATTTAGCACTTTGCAAATAAAAAGGAAGCTAATTTGTTCGCGCATACAAGCGCACCCTAAGAGCCTGTACCGTTGCATACGTCGTTGGTTAATTAGGATGCAATGCGTACGGGTTGCATCGTGTTTTTACAGGCACCTGTGGTTTCAATTAGCACATTATGCTGGTGGTTCAGATGGAAAGAAAATTGTTCTTGTTTGGAAGCATGGAGCATAAGATTCATCTCTGGCGCAAAAGTTGTATGTGTAATATGTCACCGTGCAACCAGATACATCGAGACAATTTCACGCCGTGAAGCGTGAAAAGGGTAGCCAAAATCAACATGGCTGAAATATTTCACGCCTAAATGTATGTTCCCAGCTGTCATTCTGTATGGTGCGTTGACTTTCGATGAAATGCCAAAATTTGCACGCGCCCATACAATATCAAAATATTCACCGTGAAATTGATTGTTTTTGTGTGGACTTCTCATCAAATATCATCGAATGTCATCAATTTTGGGTTCAGGCGTCACGGCGCGACACCATTTGGCGGAATGTCTAGTTGCACGGTAACAGAGAAAAAATATTTTAAAGATCCTAATGCGCACGTGTGCAGCAGTGCAGTGGAATGCAATGACAAATCCCAAGAAATTTCGTTCGCCCTATCTTCCACCTACCTTCAGTGCATTTCGATACTGTCCTATGATATTTATGCAACCTCATTTGCTTATGGCGAGTAGCACGTTCTGCACGTTACTTTTAATATTAGCTCAAGGTGCATCCGCGCAGCAATTCGTAGTGGCATTTTCCTTTTGCCGTTAAAGAGGATAATGCATGTATGTTTGGGTTTATCATTGAACTAATGCGATAACGGAAAAAACAAACAACACGACTATAGAAATGTATGCAGTGTAATGAAGTGCAGACTTGATCGATCAGCTGTAAATAACTGTTGTGATTATTAACGATTTCTTTCACATTTCATGACATTTTAGAAATGCAATGGATACACGGGAGAGTAGTACCCGTAGTACAGTCGTAAGCTCGAATGGCTAAACAATATGCCCGTCATTGATTCATGTCTAGAATGGATTATTTCTCCAGCAAGAAGCAAGGATTGAC
>VTWG01000236.1:0-22215 GCA_008817895.1 Anopheles fontenillei
AAATTGACCTTTTACGTGTCGCGCACGTTAAGGCACACACACACACACACACACACATACGCAACGTGTCACGCTGCATACACGCCTCAGCGAAGCAATTTAGTGGTCGTCAGACGTCTAGACGTCCCGCTGGGCTGCCAGGTATCATTAGGCGGCCGTCTAGCGTCGGTCTGGTCGGCTTCTCTCGGGCAGCCCATTGTTACACTGCTCCACATAACCGTCAATTTTGTCCGCCCGGGTATGGGTGTTTGCATTCGTACGTGCCTTCGATCTGACCACATCCCGATAGTGCACGGCCAGCGTGCGTTTGTGCATCCCGAATTGTGCCCGAGAGGAACGGCTGCAGATCTTCGCTTCAAAACGCCCGACTGTAACGATGCGATCTATTAAATATATATAGCGTCCGAGGGGTCCGCAACTACAAATCCAATCCCCTTCGTCTGTTTTTCCAACACACGCACACAAGCCAGACACACACACGCAAACCACCCACGACATGCAAAGGGGGAGAGCATACTTGTACCCGCACTGAATTAACTATTCTCTGATGAATTGCGTTTTTGGCTTCGATCCATCCGCAGGTTCGGTTCCTGCGTCCGGCCCGGGGGGAAATTACTCTCTCTCCCTTCGCGTGTCATGACGAACTCATTTGTGCTTGGACGAAAAGGTGCATAATTTACGCGCACGAGGCCCGCAGCCGGTGTGTACATCGAAGCGTATGCATTCCCGGAGGGATTTGGTGTGCGGTCGGCACCAACCAACACCAACCGTTGACGCGCCGGATCGGATCTGTAAGGGAAGGGGGAGGGGTTGGATGATGGTGAGCTGAGGTAGTGAAGATTTATTATCAGTTTGTGGCCCGGTGCAAGTCTGCGCAAGGCGTGCTGCATCAAACAACGGATTCTGCTAATGCCAATGGGCAACGCAGTGCAAGGACAACGCTTGCTTACGGCTGCACCCGGGAGTCGATTCGATCGGACGTTCTGGTGATGATGAAATATTCGCTCCGTTTTGCCGGGGTAATATCGCATTGGAACGGTGGTGGGCACCGTTGTTGTTGTTGTTGGTTCGTTGTTGTTTGCTGTGGATCCGGGGGGTAAAGGGAACCAGCGTGTGTGTAGTGTTATTTTTGCGTGGTAGCCTTGTTCGGGCGCCTTTTGAGCGCAGAGGAAAACGCATCCATTGCAATTATTCACCAATAGGCAGAAGGATGCAACGATGCTGAGCCGGTACTTGAACGAACGATAAGGATTAAAACAGTGGACCGTTCGAGCAGGATTCTCTTGGATGCGTGGCGGTTGCTTACGAATGGTAGAGTAGAGCTTATTGAGGAATGAAATTGATTTCATAACTTGATTGAGTTACCTCTCTCCTTAGATGGGCTGGCCGAACGTTGGCAGAGAAGGTAACATTGTTATGCGAATAGTGTGTATCTAGCAGTTTTCTTATGAAAGCAATGGTTTATGGTAATCTCCGAATTGAATCGATAAAACTCAATAGCCGTTTGTTTACCCATATTTTCGTTTCTAAATTGTTAAGGTTAATTTCTTTTATGCATGTTGCTATTTCCTATCAGGATATTCGGTCAATTTATTTTCAAAATTAGACTTAGATTTCTTAGACATAAACAATATGGACAATGTATATGTTTAACAAAAAATGGTAAATCATTGTAATATGTATTTAAAAAAGGGTACACAAATGTTTGTTCTTCATTCTAGAGCTATGAAAAGAAGTGTCAGCGACTGAAAGTATGCAAACATGTAAATGCACAGAGGAGTCACTCATAACGAGTATCCCCTTGTAACGCGATTTTCGCATAACGAGCATTTATCCTCAAAAATACCCCTTTTAATGAGTAAAATTTCGCATAACGAGCAATTAAGAGTTTCGATAATAATAAATGTTTAATATTAATCTATAGCCAGGAGGAGAAGCGTTGTAGATTTGTGTAAGGCACAAGTTTCTGGATTCTTCTCTGGATCTTCTTGTTCCAGAAGAAGTTGAAGGAGTTTTAGATGATATAGTATGAGTTGATATTCTTCATTCGGATTTATTCTTACCAGAACAAATTTACATTTGTTTAACAGCGGAACAAATAGCTGCGGAATCATTTGTAATATGACGATATTTTCGATTGTAATATGAACATCCGAATCGAACAAACACATATAATCATATGGAGGTGCTCTTTCAGACACAAACAAACAAACAAGACAAACAACGATTCGAACATGTCAGTTAATTCTGTCTGTGATGTTCGATACCCTCCTGTGCTGAGAGTACCTTGACTGTCAAACGCTTCAAAGCTACAGTAGATAGAACTCAATTCGGGACATTTTCAAGTTTGTGTACGTAGTTTATTTCTTTTTCTTTTTACCGTACAACCAGACAGAGTGAAATATACAGCGAAATGAACTGTTCTGACAGGTGAAATATCTGTCAGATAACGCATCACAGCAACCAGATGATGTGCAATGTAAAAAAACCTGAACAAAATCGCATCTAAATCCATCAAATTACTTCAATATCAAGTATTTCGTCAATTTTAAGTCAACAATTCATCATTGCTTCCAATGAGGGAATGTTCTGCTTGCGGATGTTGTATCTGTCAGATGTCAGAATAATTATTCACTTCGCTGTATATTTCACCCTGTCTGACCGCACGGTAAAAATTGCGTGCAAAACCTTCAAAATAACTATCAATAATGATTGTAATGCTTTACAATCAATTGTAACACGAAATACAGGTTGGAAACGTATAAAGCTATTACGTGTACATAATGCATGTGTATCCAATGTATGTGTTTTGGCATGGACGTTTGTTTACATTTTTCCAATATGAAATTTGAATGATTTTCGTATTATTATTGATGTTGATGGATTGAAATTATTTGTTGAATCTTTTCCCTGTTGATGGAATTTCATTTAAACTATGAAAATGCTTCATTTCCGAGGTGAAAAGAAAGGCGTATTGCAGTGCATCATGACAGATCTATAAAACATCGGACAGGATTGGTGCCAGAGCGCCGCCTTAGCTTTAAGAATCATACTTACCTGTTTATCACGTATGTAGTAGTACATGGCATGAATTATTAATATCACAAAATGAAAAGCAAACCCACTAATTATCTGTTTGACATTTTATTCCATAATCACTTTGGTTTGTGGTTTGAGTGTTGAAGTTTTTTTTTGTTATCCGTTTGTTTTAGCTTAGACATTACACAATTGTATTCGCGCCTGCATTTATGCTATTCACCTTAGTACCTTAGTCCCCTTTTCTATTCTGTATCGCAAAAGGAACTAACGGTTTCGTACGGTGTGTCGATGATAATTGATGATGCCGATGATACGTCTTTGACAACTAGCACACTAATTTGCTTTGATAAATACAGTGTGTAGAAAAGCAAAATGGAAAAGCATTCAACGAAAGCAAGAATAAAAAAACAGAAATACTAGAAAATATGCAAAAGAGAAACAAGATACAACACTTTCCTAAATCAAGCACTAAACATTACTCAACGCTCTACAATGTCCATGAAGGTGACTGAGTGTCGGATGCAGCTGAACTCATTTCGAATGCTCCGGATATTGTTTTTTCTTCTTCCTTTTTTACGCCTTTTTCCTCTCCTTACGGTGCTAATATTAGATGGTTTTACATGATCAGTGTGATTATATACATGCGCTACCGCTCGTTGTGCCCGTCATGCAGCTTCACCTATACATATGACACCACTGCTGCTGCTACTGCTGCTGCTGCTGGGCACGTTTGATACATGACATATTTACAGATAAGCGAGCAACTCATTTTTCGTAACCCTTCCCCCAAAAACCGTACCTACCGACCCTCCGTGCACGTACCATATTGTTTCCGTTTACGCGGGCATTTAATGAGCTTCCGTCGATAAGAGCGATTTGTGGTATTTTATTGCTTTCCGTGTGTTTGGTTGATATCCCCATTCGCCCACTCCGGTGGCACCGTGCCTGCCTTACTGCAGCGCAAACCCGAGCAGTGCCGCGACCGCGAGGGCAGCGAACGATTCGGCCAGCGTCGAGCCGGCGCTCCGGCCGACCTGCCGATGGTTGGTGGTCGGTGGCGTCTGCTGACCGCTGCGGGACATCTTTGCCTTCAGATCGATGTCGATCATGTTGGTCGACTCGTGGTCGTCCATCGCCGGCATATCGATCATGTTCGGGCCCGCATCGGTGACCAGGTTGGTGTGAATGTTTCGACACTTGTCCACCGGTTTCCAGTGGCGCGTGACGTTGCTACCGTACGATTCCGACTCGATGCCCTGGGGGGATGAGAGAAACGGGGGAGAGTAAAAACACCGGATAAAGAAAAGTTTAATCCACAGCAGCAGCGAGGGGGGAAGGGGGATGAAAACACGGGCCACAAAAAGTGAACCGAAATTTTATCGAATTGAAAATTTCATCACGTTTCGCACGTTGGCAAAACCCACTTTACTCTGTTTAAATGTTTCTGGTGCTTCGTGCTTGTTTCCCCTTTCCCACTGGACGTACACAAAGTGTATCTTCTGAATGGTGCGGATGGAAACTGTGTTCGAATAGTTGGAGCCGTTTTTTTTCCTTTTCATTTTCTGTACAATCATTCCGCTCGGTGGTTTGGTAAATGATACCACTCATATCTAGCCACAAAATGTCGTAAAAAAAAACAGCAGGATACATAAGCAACACATCGGGCAGAATGTGGGCAGAGAAATTGTACTGATAAAACATGGAAACGTTCTGGTCATTTGTTCCAATTCGTTAGCCCTCTCAAGACGAGTTTCCTCCGAGACGCGTAAGCTTGGATTGGACCACCGGAGCAAAAGGAGAAGAGTGCCGGTCCGGGAGGAACGGAAGTTGCATCGTGCACTTTTCATTTGCAGTGCCGGAATGTGAGGTTGCGTTTTATTTTACCCTGTCTCTCTCTCTCTCTCTCTCTCTCTCTCTCTCTCTCTCTCCCTCTCTCTCTCTCGCTCCTGCACGGTATGAGTTTCGGGGTACCGTTTTCATGGCTTGCGGCCACACTATTCGAAGCAGTTAGGATGGTATCCGTCAAATAATGGAGATGGATGTTGGACGAGCACGTCACATCGAGTCAGGGACGGTCAGGCACGGCTGCGGGGTGCGCAGAGCGAATGGAAGGATACTTGTAACCGCATACCAATTACACTGGCACCATTTGCACGACTGCACCGCCGCTCACGGAGCTCGGAGCGACTGGCAAAACTATTCCTTAACGAGACCGAACCCGTGCTGTGTGTGTGAGACTTTTCTTGTGTAACTCAAGGAAGGGATACAAGTTTCATATTTGCTGTTTCGTGCTGTTTTCTTTTTAGGAATTAATGACGCTTCACGAAGATGTTGATCGGTAAGCACCGAGCGCCTAAATTTAGGCACACTGCACAACAAGAAAGCTTCATTTAAAACCGTTACCTCCATTAATTATACATCTTGTTCAGAACAAAAGCGCCCCCCCGAAACTATGTCTTGGCCATCCGCTAACGGATGCGGATTGCGCCTAAGCAATGCAGCGAATAATTGGCATTTAAAATAAATTAACTCTAAACGATGGTGCCGTTTTAAGATTCCTGCGCGCACACAACACACTTCCTCCGGATAAGAATGCACTCTCGACAACAGTGAGGGAGTGCTGCACTTGAGCGTTTTGCTCGCTTGCTTTTCCCCTATCAAAAAAAAAAAACAAGCCGAGCAAAGTTTGCTGCTACTGCAGCGACAGAATCATTACAATCCGTGCAGCAGCACTACTTGAGATGTAAAAACTTCTTAACGAGCTCTCGGTTTCATCTGAGACTTTCTTTTTTGCTCGTTGTTGTTGTTGTTGTTGTTGCTGCTTTAAACAGTTTCTCTGCTCCACACTTCCATCGCTGCACACAGCTGCAACGTTGTAATTTCTACTCTCCCCACTCTCTACCTTCCGTTTTCTTCCAAGAATTTGCTGACCATCCCGACTGGTCACATGCAAACACACGCAGGGGGTAGAAAAAAAGACGAAATTAAAACCATGCCGTGCTTAAGAAATGTTCAAAAAAAAGGAAGCACCCCAAAACATAAACCTCCTTCGCGCTGAAGTGGTGTGGACACAGGGAAAACAAACTTTTGCGCCTCAATTATTCCGTTTGAAGCTTAAGCCTCCTTTTTTTCTACTTTCCCGCAGTTGTGTTGAACCACTGAAATAAATGGTTGAATTGCAACCATTTGCTAGCAAGGCGGTGTAGGGAAGAGTGGGCACATCTAGGAATGTTTTGAAGAAACGGCAAATAAAAAAATTAAAAATGTAATATTTATAAACCTAGGGGCCTTGCGGTAGGCCTTGTTGAGGGGAAAGAATGCTGCGGGATTATTAACAGAATTGCGTTTTTTGCCTGAGCGTGGACGTTGATGTGTTCTCGTTTTTGAATCATTCAAACTACAGCACAAGCGGGACTACCCTTGGGAAAGCGAACAGGATGAGCGACATCTAAACGAAAAGATCTAATGCTCCATCCAACGCACACACACTCACTGGAACGCTAGCGCTCTTCATAAAGCAATCACGCACAGTTTCTTCTAATCATTACCATCAATGGTTTTATTATGACGTTCCTATTTCTTTCAGTCGGCTGAAAGCGGTTGCACCATGCCTCCAGCAGGCCATTGCACCACGCGTGCCCGCGGGGCGGCTTTCAGGAGAAAAACAAGGCGGAAGCAGTACTTCAAGTACCTGTCGTTCTACTTCTACTAGCTCCACTCACACCACTCCCCTTCCAAGAGGAGGAGAGTACAGTTTATGATATAGTTCCCTTTGCGCACAAGTGTTTTTCTTACGTGTTGTTCCACACCCTAGGCTCCCTGGTTTCGCGTTTCACCCGCGCGTAGCCCATTTATCCATTCAACAGGATGAGAGCGGCCTCTGATGTCTGGACACAGAGGTAAGATATAAATGCACACATACAGAGCAATAAGTAAGGGTGGCAAAAAGTACACAGGGAGCAGGGGGATAGTGGTGAGATGGTTTGAGGTTGGGTACTTAAAAAATGTCTCGACCACCATCACCATCATCATCATCATCATCAACAGCCACTGCCACTGCCGTTCCATCTCATCGCGCGTTTGGTTTGAAAAGAAAAGCAACCTCTTCCTTCTGCTCCTCCTGCGTCCACTGCCAAAGGACAAATAACAAAAGGAGTAGTGAGGAGCTGGGCGAGTGCTTTTGAAACAAACATCAAAGGGATGCGCCGACATTACAACATATCGAGCATAATAGCGGGCCGCTCTCGGGGGCTCTTCGGGCTACACAGTTTGGAGTGGTGGGTACGGGTTTTTTCCGTCCCGTTTTTTTTCCTCTCACTCTCAAGTAGCTTAGTTGGTGCCGTGACCAGAAATGGACCGATGAAGCATGTTGCTTGATTTTACTGAACGGGAAGGCGAACGGGTGTCCCGTTGAGAAAAGACAATAAAGAATAAAGATCCTCTGAAGCTGGTAGCCGAAGAGTAGAATTTACATTTGGGAATTGGTCTTCATGTGCTGCCGACTATCGATTGCATACTTTCTCAAATTGGTACCAGATGGAGCCGCCGTTGCTAGTACAGAACGAAGCATACATTTAGGCGCTAATTAAACACATGTTTGATTAAAGCAATCTGGATGGTGGAAAAATGTAAAACAACCAGAACGTGATCAAGTGCACCCTATTGAAAGCGCGTTTCTCAAACATCAGACGACAAGCAGAATGTTGGTATGCTAACCATAGGATAGAAAGACATTGACATTACTCAGACCGTGTCATGCGGAAGGCAATTTTTCAATTCACTCACTTGCTAAAAACTGGCTAAAAAACACAGAACCGAAACGCCTTTGATGTTTCGGTTATTATGCTTGACACTTAGGTTGGGGTTGCTTGCGCGGGTCCCCGAAAAGCATCCAAGTATTAGCTCACTGTTGCAATGCGCAAAAAAGGGCACAACAGCAAAAAACAATGTAAATCTCTTGTCATTTTTTCCGAGTCCAACAAGATACTAAAAACTTATCTTTTAGAACCCAAAAAAAAAAAACCGACAACAAACAGACAGGTGCATTGTCTCATGCCCGGAGTTGGTGCATCTGCTTGGTGCAACTGAAATGCTGATCCACTGGCGATGTTTCAGAGATAAAGAATGCACCACACACACACACTCATACAAATAAAAAAAAAAAACACAAGTCTCTCTCACACACACTTTCGTAGAGACACGGGCGGGCGCAACCATGTACGTAATGTTCTTTGATGTTGACGCTCAATGTGTATACAAGAAGTCGTTCTCGTCATTCTTGGGCAAGCATTCCTGGTGAGCGTGTACGAAACAATGCGACCTCGTCGGGCACGGTTTGCCTCTCATTAGCGCTTAACGCTGGGCTGTCGTAGGGGGGAGGGACCAGTAATGCCCTTGTACCCTTGTTCCTTTTCTCTACGGGCACCATGAGCACTAACATGGAAATAGAGGCCCAAAAGTATCGTTCGAGTTAATAGTAATATTTTGTTGAGCAAATACCTACTTGTTATTTTTTTAGATTAGTTTAGTTTAACCTTTTTTGTATTTAAATCATGTACTTGAATGTGATTTGGTCTTTATTGTTGAAGAAAAAATAAATTATTCTTAAAAATGTAGTAAATTATGAAGTTGCATATATTTAGGCGTTCAACAAGGCCTTTCCATAATATGCCATTATAGGATTGAATTAACTACAAAGTGGTCGTTACAGGTAATGAAACGTTTAAAACAACACATCTATGTTGTAGAACAAACTTAAAAATATTAAAATGTAATATTTAAAAACAAATCCAAACAAAACTTCAATTTTGCCATTAGTCGAACAGCGTCCATAGTGCTGCTGGGTGGAAAATGTGTTTTAAAGAAAAGCTACAAAAATCACTTATCTCTGGTAAGTGAGTACACACCCATGTGTGTATGTACTTTTCGATCTTATCTAGATCTCTCTTTCGTGTACAGAGTTTAGTGCGACATTGCGTTTCGCTTTGATGTTGGTCTGGAGAGGATGTGCTCATGCTGGGATGCGTTTCTTTTACAACAGTTCTTCATTACACGCGAGTTTGCGCTTGCTGTCTGAAATAATGTGTTTGTGTGTGCGTGCTTGTGCATCTTGTGATGAGCTCTTACCAAACTTACTATCTTTGTGCACCTCATGTGCATCGCCCGTTTGCGCCTTGCCAATTGCCACTCGAAAGGCGCCTCGGTTTTTTTTTGCTTGTTTTAGGTCTTTCTTTTTTGGGTTAGCATTTACACAAGATGTGGATGTGCTTGTGCACCAACAAGACTCTACCCATTTGCGTGTTTTTGTTTTTTGTTTTTTTGTTTGTCCCAACCATAAACAAGCCTTAGCTTTGTTGTTTCTTCGCTTTACCATGATAAGCTCATTTATTTCACTTGAAATCCGTACGTTAAGACCACAGATCTGTCCAACACCGAAGGGGTACCATGCCCCACGGGACTCGTAAGGATTTGCCTTCATTTGTAAAACGAAACTAATGCGCAATAGTTCGGGTAGTTTTACCAAGGAAGAACGGTTTTTTGCAGGGGATTAAAGTGTGGATGAAAACACGCAAACAGCATCAAGCAGAGAAAGAGAAGCGTCTCGTGCGTGAGCGTCATATTAGTGCGGCTAAAACCATGCGGGAAATTTATCGAAATCTTCCTCCACACAGCACGTGTTGCATGGTTGCGTGGGGGACACACCCAGGGGTTGTGTGTGTGGGCTCATGCAATTGCTTCATAGTTTTACTTCCTTTTCCACTGCTGGTTGTGTGCTAAAGTACGCACGTACTGTAACCACACAAAAAATATACGCACGGAAAGGGCAAGTAAGGGAGCCTAAACCCTTCAGTAAAAGGGCACACAGTCTACTAGAAATGGCTCCGGTGGGGAATTATATGTTATCATTATCATTTTTGCGAGGGCTTATTTAAAAGTTTTATTTCCTCTTCCATCGTTAGATATGTTTCTCTATAAGGGACCTACTGTTAGGGGCTTGTTGGTTTGGGAAGGGAAAACTGGGCTTACGTGTCACTACTGTGGGACGAAAATCCCGCACACGTGTTTCCTCCACACCCACTCGTTCCGTATGCCCCTGTCATAAGCTGTCATGTGCAGTGTGTGTGTGTGTAATGGGCAAAGGACAGCCAAACTTTCTGTCCTTCGGGTAGATTATAGAACACAGGTAAGGCACAGCACTGGCCCTTTTCATTAGATCCTCTTCCCAAAATAGCTGTCAATTGAAAACTCACCGTGCGAACCCATGTCTGCAAAAACCTTGCTTTGTTTTTCGAGTTCAAACCAATACCTTTAGCAATACTTTGTGTTGGCGCTGTTTTTTTGCATCAAAACCCTTTTTAAAACACATGCCCGTTCACAAATGCCGGTCCTGTTTGGTGGGAAATTTCGGGAGCATTTACGTGGGGCGTTTTACCTACCGGTAGCATCGTGTTGGTCGGTGTCCAGCAGAGCGGCTTGAACGAACCCTGCCGCGTGGCGTCCTGGAAGCTCTCGAACTGATTCTCCCAGTCGTAGGACGTGAGACGTCTTTCCAGCGTCATGCCTGCCAGCTCGGCCGGTGAAGCTATCACGACGGGATTGGTGCCACTGTGGTAGAGGAGGGGTAAAAAGAGAAGAAGTATGGTGTTTTAGTATGAGCACACTTTACGGTGTGGTTTTTTTCCGGGTTGATCGTTTAAAGTCAGAACAGCTCGCCTGCAGGTTGAATAAATTTACATACACAAAAACAAAGTACAGCTTCGATCGAAGGCCTACAACTTTGTCGCTACATCCCACACGCAGGAGTGTAACATTTGCGTTAATCGATTGCGATTGATTGGGAGAGGCAGGGGTCGATTGAACCAAAAAAGTGGTCAAAATTGTGCCAAAAATGCGTTGGAAAGCATACCAAAAAAAAAAAGATAATACAGGAAACCCAAACCGAAACCCATTACCGGTCGACAGGGTCTTTGGTGGAGAATATTAGTGGACCGGACAGTTTGTGGTTTGCGATGGGGTTTGCTCGCTCTTTCTTCCGCAAAACTCGCACCCAAACTCGCTCCGTAAGCTGCTGGATGAGGCCGAAAATTTGCTGCTAAACGCCCTGGAAAACTTCATCCCATTGGTTAAGGTTGGCGGGTAAAAGGTGTACTAATGGACAGCGTAGTTTACATGTGTGTGTGTGTGTGTTGTTTTGTTTTGTTGCAATGTTGCTGTTGTTTTTGCAATCCCGAGTGGACAACCGTTCGGTTTCGGTTGGTGGATGTTGTAACAAATTGTTGCACGGCACCATCGGTTAGTTTGCAGCGGTTTCGGAGCAAGCAGAAACGAACTCTTCCTTCCCCATTCCCATCCGACGCTACACACGCCGGATGTGGTTAGCCCTCGGGAGAGAATCAACTAGATGACGTCATATTCTGATCCTAGGAAAGGGTTTAGTTGATCGCAATAAAGAATCAATTGACAGTGAAATGGAACCCATTTAGTGGGAAATGACGGGTAAATAAATAGTGCTTTTCTTACATAATAATTTTGTGGTTGCATTTGCTGCCTGCTAATGCGAACTATCAGAAACGCAGTTTTGTGGCAAGAAGTGATGCTTACCGCGAAATTATTGAACGATTGCAATCAATTGTTGCGTTTTTGCTTTTATTATGTTAGCTGTGCGATGAAACGCCTAATGTTATGCACGGAATGAACGACCATCTTCAGAAAAAAACACAGCGTTTTAGCTGTGTAACAACTTCTTCTCGTGACGGTTTATTTTAAATTATTCACCATCGAACAGATCTACAAAATAAACTGTTTTCGGCGATTAATCAATAAAAAAAAAATCGAATTATGACGTACTAAACTATACCATTGGACGACTTCAATGGGCGCCTGAAGGTATGCAATATTAGGTTTTATTTTATTTATTACGGTTTTCAGTAACTATTGAACCTGGATTAGTTCAAATTTAAAGATTCTTGATAAGCAGATTTTATTCTGAATTAAATTATACTTTTCAGGTCGTTTGATACGAATGATATATTTAATCACGGCACTTTAATGACGTTAAACGCCTACATTTATGCAAATTGTTCAATAAAACTAAACTGTTAAAACCCTCCGAATTTATATTTACCTTTTAAGAACCATTTTTCAATCACGATTGTCCATTAAGCATGCTACTGTCTAATAAAGAATAAAATTATTGCACCTTTACACCAAAGAAACGCTGACATATGCTCAATTAGGTGCGTCAATTTTTGAAAACCATATCAACCACCACAAACTGCAAGATTTATGGCCCCAAGCAATTTCGTATGTGTTTGTGGTGCGGATTCATCACAGCTTCCCTGCACCGTTTGGCCGATGAGGCTTCAATTAACCCCTGCACAGTGGCCGCTCCCGAAGCCATTGCCAAAGCTGAGCAGAGAAATCCATTTTTCCATCCACCGAGATTAATAGCCAACCCGTCAGTGGTGCTGGCATCGGAACGTATCGCGGAGGGGTAAGTTTTGGGAGGCAGTTGGGTAAGGTCCGCTTCTCCTAAGCAACCGGCACAATCCGGGGTTTCGGTGCAGAACCTTAAACGGCAACAGCAACAACAACAACAAGAATTCACCGAAAATTTACTTTCCACAACGGTGTTAATTTCGTTTGAGCGCTTTTTGGCAAGCGTTTGAAGAAATGTTGTTGCTTTGTTGCTTTCGGAGGACGGACGCGGTGCGGGTAAGAGAAATTATTTTACGAATGGGTTTTTTCCCTTGTCCCTCCCCTCTACGAGTTTCCCACCCATCACGTGCATGAGGATGAACACCGGGAAGGCTGTGCTGTGGCTGCCCGAGGATGACGACGACGACGATGGCGACGAGTCCAGGCATCGTTACTTAATTTATTTCCCAGCCCGTAACCGTTCCGAAGAATTATGTTTTTCAGCAATAAATTTAAGTGGTTAATGGTTTTGAACCTTTTCGCTACGGTTGTGCTTTTTTGCAGCTGTTGTTGTTGTTGTTTTATGTGTGTGTGTAGCGCCACTCGCTTCATGTAGCGGCCAAAGCAGTAAAGGAACGCTAGAATGTTTTGGTCAAATGATGGAGCCATCGGTTTTCAGCGGGATGTGCAACATTCTTGTGGAAAAGTTTACTGTCGGCTGGTTGAGTCAAGCTGCTCGTGTATTTCTTTTTTTTTTGTCTGCCGATGTTTGCCCACCATCCGATAACGTGGGCTTTAGATTTTAGAGCGCGTGTGCCTTCCGCGAACGCCTTCGCCACAGTTGGCGCGATGGATTTCGGTGCGCCATATTGCGTTCGCAGCAGGCAAACGCAGCGGTCTGCTGGTGAGTGAAGGGAAACGACTAAATTCTACCGTGCAAGCCTTCGCGGGCGAGGGCGCACTCCTCCCCCACTAAACTATGTTCGGTGATGGCGGCAGAATGTATTTATATATATTATTTCGAAAGTAATTTATTACATTCGTTGCGCAAGATCAAACATATAGCGTGGGTTGGTGTAGACAGAGAAAAAAGGCAAGCACAGAGGGAGAGTGTGAACTAGGAAGAAGCAAAAAAAACCCATTTCTTTCAGCCTGTCCACAACAGGGGGACTCCGGTGCCGGTGAGTGTTTGTATGTTTTTCGGGTTTTGCTGGCGGGAAAAATTCCACCATGTTTGTTCCACCTCGTTGTCGTAGATTAGCGAGCGTGCTGGTGATGGTGGCAGAGCGGTGTTGTGCGGTAGTGAAAGTAATTCATTACCCACTTTCGCGCACTTTTCGAAATGAGATTTACGCTAAGGGTGCGGGAATGTTTTCACCACTTTCCTGGTGCCGAGTGGGAGCTGCTGCACGATACAGTTAGTAGCAGTGGAATGATCCAAGGATGATACAAAGATATCATAGTGTTGGAAACCATTGCAAGGGAATAGCTGCCCGATCGATTATCGTTGGAAGCAGTTTTATTCTATCGAATCGCTTAAAAAGCACATACCTTAACATTGCATACCTTTGGGCGCTACGTATTTTTTATTGCACACCTCTAGGCGCAGACAGGGATTAAGTAGCTTGGTAGTGTCAATAGCATTTGCAACATGACACACGAAAGGAACGATCCTCGACGGACGACGGCTTAGAGGTAGAGCAACTTACTAAGTGAGACACGATTTCAGTTTTGTTTGAACTTTTGCAAGAGTAAAAAATATTACATTTCGATTCATTCAGCAACAAATTTGTTCGATATTTTGTAGAAGGTATTCAAACCAACATTTATCTACAATATTTGGATTAAAACAGTTCACTTCAACTGAAGCTTTTGTGAGCAACATAAATGAACCACTTATGCCAACTTTTTCATCATTTTTCTACTGTTTCAGAGCAAAATTGTTACTACATAAAAGCATTTTCGTAACTCTAGGACTTCAAACAGCTGTAAAAGTTTGCCCGCCCTATCTGCCAACGATTCCAATCACCTGCTGTAAGTGAAAGTGTTACCACTGCACCGAACCAACTGCTAACGATCCAGGTGAACTCGAGGTCCATTAGTGTTTTAAAACATCACACATACAAACACACCAACATGCTTTCCAAGTGTGCATAGCTCGCTTAACCACCTACTGCGAACGCTCTTAAAACAATAACCATCGCGCCCGAGTAGGAGCACTTTTCGCCCCGCGGAAAAAAAGGATTAAACTTTGGCACCGAAGCGAAATGCCATCGCTCAGAGCGTGATCAAACTTTTGCTTACGGTTTGGCGGCTAACCTTTGAGTTTTCGATGTTTTAATTAAAATCACTCCACCGGGAGCCGTTTCGCTCAGTGTGGGGTGTGTGGGCTATTCGTTCGAAATGCCATTAACGGAGCACAACGGGGACACATTAAAATGGGAAGCCGGGGCGGGGTATGCTACAGTCCTTGGCCCTGTCATTCAGCGGGTTTGTCTTGTCTTATTCAATTTCGCCGACAACACGCGCAGCGTCTTGTAACACGAAAGATGCATTAAAACACCGTAGAAACAGGGGAGTGTGTGTGTGTGTGTGTGTGTGTGTGTGTGTGTGTGTGTGTGTGTGTGTGTGTGGTTGATGATTATATCCTCATAGAGAAAACCCCCAATCAGCTGCAGCAGCAATGGCGAGACATATCCGGGAACATTGTCGTTATTGATGGTGCGACAAACCAGTGCTAATCCTGCAGGACGAGTGCCGAGTATAGCGAGCGGGAAGGAAATGGTTGATCGAGAAGACGTAAGACTCCCACCGGGATTTCTGTGGGATTTTCAGTTGCAAATCCTTTTTGCCTCCTCTATTTCAGACATACCCTTAACGGCCAGTACGGGTTTGCCGGTTAGCATCAGGTGCAAGCTGGCACAGTTCTCCCCTCTCGAGATAATGTTACGACTCGCTCTTCTTCCCCCTAGCTATGCCGTGTGCACTGCAAATGTGTTGCAAACTGTATCGCCTGACGGGTGTGTATTGTTTAGGGCGAAGCACGAAGCAATGAAGGGGAATGATAAATAGTGCGAAAACCGTACACAGGCAAAAGTTCTCAGGTGCAAATAATTTCATGCCTTTCCCACGGCATACATTCCCTCGTATCGTTTTCGTTCTTGCTTTTTCTGCTAATAAGTTTCTGCCGGGCCGCAAACGATAGCAAGGGGAGAGCACAGTGTTTAATGTTTTTATTAGTGTTGCATACTTCCTTAAACAAACAGCACCACTTCGTGGTGAGTGCTGCTTGTGTGGCATGGCAATGATTGTAGGAAACGGATGAAAAATGGACGAGAAAAAAAAGCGTTAACGATTTTTTCATGTTTGTTTTATCATGAAGTTTCCACTGTGGAGGAAAAACACCGTTTGAGATGTTAAAATGCACTGCTACAGTGAACTGTTGCTTTAAGGCTAAATATTGATTTTCTATAGTTTCATAACATTTTTTTGCATTTTTTTTCAATTAATTCTGTTTGTGTTCCTTCCACCTACTTTTTGAAAAATCATTTCAAGGAAATAGGTCAAACTGCAAAGATGCCTTTGCTATCTTTTTCTCAAAGCTCTATCGAACGATTTGAAAAATTTGACATATAAATATGACAGCCTAAAGCTATGCAATACTCAACACAAATGAGCTGTTGTAAGACAGTACATATATGTTTGTTTTCAATCAGAATTAGAACCATATTGCTTTATGTTTAGCAAACTGTCATTCACCGAAAACAAAATCGTTTAGAACAAATGATCTCTTCATATATCACTTTTTAACATGTTCTAAAATTATGCTCGTGAATAAATATGCTTCATTATATTTATTACATTTCTTATACATCAGACTGCACTGCTTCATCATAATGGTGCATTCCAAAACTCTTGTTCAATCGTTTATAATCTTAAAATACGACTCCATCGTTACATTACACAGTCTAAATGCATCTCCCATCGAATAAGAGTAATGCAGACAGTCAAGTTAAAATAATGAAATTTTCATTACACGTTCGAATAACAGGCATAATGGGAATACGGTTTCTCCATGTTTGTGCTACTCATTTACGTCATTTTTTTCCTAATACAATTTTTCTCGATTTTCACCATAATTCTCTTGGCGCTTGGTTAGGCGAAAAAAAGAAGAACAAACTGGCAAACCTCATTTAGTTCCATTTCATTTTGCATCCTTCATTTCACGACCACTGTTCATTCGGAGAGGTTGCATCGTTCGCATCGAAGCGTGATGAAGATAACGACAGCATTTTTGCACGGCACGAGGGGGAGAAACACAAAACAGGACGTTGAAGTATCCCGATGTATTGTGAGTGACTGTGTTTTGCATCAAATTTAATGACGTCCGTGCTTCAGTCAACCATTGCACCTGAACCCCCGATGCCAGCGTGCGGTGCCAGCGGGGGAAGGTTTGCAAACAAAACATTGCCATCCCAGTGCGGTTGACAGTGACCACAAAACTATAAACAAGATAAGTTTCCTCCCGTTTGGCCTTTTTTGCATTTATTCTTGCTCGGTTGGGATGCTGTGTCAAAATGACTCTTTTCTGTATGCAGAGAATGCACCTCCCGAGGAGGAGATGGAGTGGGTTCTGCAAAACAAAAATTGACGCGCCCATAACAGAGGCTTTGTGTTCGTGTTTTTTTGTTAAAGCACCGTGATGGGTTCAACGCGGAAATAATAATTTTATTTGTGTTTGCTTTTTCGACCGGGCGGTCAGATGAAAAGATGGCTCAACGCTTGTTCACTGCTCTCCATTTTGTTTCATTTGGTATCACCTGAGCAACTTTGTTCAAAAATGGCAAGAGCAATATCGTACCATTGGTAAAAGGAACTCCAAAGTGTCACCAGTAGCCAGGATGTAAAATGTAATATCTCATCAGGGCATCAGCAACACGGCAAAGGTGCATTTTTGGCGGAAAAACGGAGGAATGCAATGGATGAAAATCATTTACGCTGATGTGCGTTTTTATTTGGTAATGTATTAAAACGGACACTACAGTCATCACCTTGAAGCGATACACACAACGAAGCAACAAAACAGTGAAACGTGCACTGAGCAGCCAAAAAACGAGAGCTATCATTAAAATTTAATGAGATTTTTCCATTTCCCTTTTTTCTGTTCTTTTCTTTTTACATTCAATGAACGATCCATCACCTTCGTTTGCTGTTGGTTCGCCGCGGAAGCGTAGTGCCAAACGAAGATGTAATAAGAAGGCAAAAAAAACGAAGCAGGAACCAGACAAAGTAGGTAGATTGAAACAAAGATTTCATGGTTCGCCAGTTTTGGGGCCAGGAGGAAGAGGCTTTTATTTTCCAACATTTTGTATTTCCGTTCGTTTTTGCCACTTCGGGGAAAGCAATTTCGTATGGAACAGTTTATGTGGCCACATTTTACGTTCATTATTTATAAAAAAAACTAAGAACAAAGGTGCATCAGGCTTCAACAGCCGGTGAAGTATGAGACTGACCTGAATAGTGACGCAGAAAAAGGAGGCGCCTCTAGAGGTAGCTAAAAATCCCATGTTTTTTCAGTTCTTAGACTAACCGATAGGAAAGGTTGTCTCAGGTGGACCGCAAAGCTTTTTAAAGAAATTAAACACTAGCAAAGAATAAGGCCAGACTGTGAAGCTGAACTCTCTCCAAGATTTTAGATGGTACTAGAGAGTAAATAAGGAAACCAGAAAACGACACGGAACAGGAACCATGTGCAAGAGAAAAAACAGAACAAATGTGTGAGCAATTCATTTATACACCGTAAACAGGGCCGTTTACTTTGGTGGAATTTTAAAAAGCTATAGAAAAGCATTCGAAGCGATGAGGCTTGGCAAAGGGAGGTATAGAAATTACTTCACAAATTCCAAGCCCACGACACTCACACGCATTCCTACGATGAAAGGATCGAAACGAGTGAGGCAAGCTAAAAGAAACGAAAAAAAATGAAAGAAAATGGAAAAGTCATCCCCCACAGGGAGTCACCCGCATCGGGAGCGATAAAGGCATTCCTTTATCGTCACACAATTTTCATACTTTGCAAACACCTCGGTCTCTATCCGTAGTATTTTTTTGTTTCGATTACGGTCGATTGTTTTGTGGTGACCGGAAATTGGGGAAGCCAGAAACAATCTGAACCAGAAAATATAAAAAAGGTTCTTGTCCTGTTTTTATTTTTTGTCACTGTATCCTTTCATTTTCCATTCCCACTTTCGCCGATCGTGAAGGCAGAGAGAAGACTTTTAAAGTTTCTAACAGCAGCTGTTCTTGAGGGTTGTCCTTTTCTCTGATTATACACCTCATTAGGCTACTTCGTTACACAGTTGAGCGGGAAGGGTTCGATAATCGATATAGTGCGGCCTGCTTCCAGTTCGATCGATTTCCGCGAAGGAAATCGGGCCAGTTTGTGTGTGCGTATTTTGGGAAAAAATAATTCCGCTCACGTTTTCTCCGCTTTTATCATTCCAGCCTTTTACAAGAAAATGACCGATTGGCAAGAAATTATCATTAACCATGCGGACGGAGGTGGGTCGTCTTTCCTCCTCCCTTGCGAGGGGTTTCCTTTTCAAGCACGCCGCTGACAAAAGGCTTGAATTTTAAGAATGGCTCCTAGTCGGTGTATCGCCTTTTTACGAATGGCAGAAGGACAGGACTTTGTCCAACATTCATTTAATGTCGGGACTTAAGTGGAACAATGGTGGTACAAATTAAACGACATCCTCTGACGACCCTTTAAGCGCCGGGATGTTCGGTAAGGAAAAGGGATGTTTTATTATGCGTAGCATGCGTTCGGGAAGCGATTGTTTCACCTTAACGGAAGGTGCGCCATCCCGTTTTAAAGGAAATGGATTGAATAAAGGTTGAATAAATGACTTATGGTTGAATCTTGGGTGGAATTCTGAAAGATAAAATTGTGTATCGAACTCCAGTCTTTCCTATATTACTGTGGAAAACAGATCGGCGTAATCTTTCAAACAATATTGAGGTATATTTAGAAACATACAATACCGGTGGAGTAGCATTCGCAAACATCTAAGTGTTGTAGAATTTAAAGAATGATAACAAGAAACTATTGAAGTTTCTAATTTGTATGATTCTGTCTGTCGATTCTTATTGTTCAAAATTTGTAGAAATCAATTTCTATTAGAATTCTATTGTAATTGTAATTGTTATAACATAATTCAGTATCAAATAATGGAGGTCGCATTACTTTGATTTCATAAGATGTGAAATTCTTCAAAAACGAAAACAAACGCAGATATCTCAATAGTGGCTATGAATTCATCAAAGGTATTTACTTAGCTCTGATGTACAGCTGTCAAACCTTCCACATCAGTATCATTTATATTTTAGAATTTTAGACTACAGTTAACAAGACTGGATGTACTGAGGCCCTCATCGGAACCCTTGAAATGTTTGATTATTTTGATTTTGTAGAATAATCAATAGCAGAATACAAAGTTCTGCGTTTGAAGAGCTCATCTTCTCTATGGTAAAACCGCTCGAAGTAACTCTGGGATCGCAAAATCAAAAATATTATGGAGACAAATCAAGATATTTCACTATAATTGTGCGGAATCTAATTTTATTAAATCTTGCTATTATCTTGTTGTCAAGCGATATTCCCTGTCTTGTTGTATGTATATGACTTTTGGAAAACAGTTGGACATAGTAGACAGGGCTGTCTGGTAAGATCACGGATGAAGTATTTGTCTGAACCTAAATGGACCACATTTTGTTTATTGCACTTAACAAGCATGTTATTGACACAGGCAAACAGTTGTCCAACAGCATTTGTAATATCTAAAGCTCGACGTAATTCGAATTCGATCAAGTTTAGCGTCGCCCTGCGATCGAAATGTCAAATGCAACCCCACTGACACTGACATCAAACGGCAACGACTCAAAACCGTTACCAACCCATCGTAAGTAACAACTGCATCAGTAAATAAGAGCAATCAGCAAGAAACCATTAAAACACTGTACTCCATTGAGACGCTATGAAATGAACAAGCAGGCAGTAACTCCCACCGCTGCTCCTTTAAAGCTCGACTACCCACACAGTGGCGAAGGCGGACTCAACGTCAGTCGCTCGTTTCTTGCAGCTCTTCTTTTAACGATTCTACAAACCCACACACATACACACACAGATGCGTCTTAACACGTCGGCACAGGATACTTACGAGGCGAGCTCCTCGATACCCAGCGAGTGCAGCACGGTCGGCAGACTTGGCAGCGAATGGCACGATGTCAGCTCGCGCTGACGAGGGTAGTACAGTGTCAGGATGAGACAGATTTCCTCCCGGGTCGTCATGCCACCTGTAAGTCGCGTGGAAAGAAGCGTACATCATTTCAGCAAAGCTGCCCCGTCACAAGACAATGTCGGTCGGTTGGTGGCTGTCCGGTTTTGCGGTGCCACAAGCTAGCCCACAAGCATCCACGTCCAGTAGCAGACCAAACAAACAAAAAACCGGGACAAACGCCGCCAACGCCAGTAAAGTGTGACAGCCACACCGGGTGGGTTCACTTACCGAGCGTGATGGATTTGCGGGACGAGCTGTCATAGATACATTCCGCAACGAGACTGTCACCTGGCAGTACCCGCGTCGGTACGGTTAGCCGCCGGTAGTCCTGGTAGCTAGGATCGATGTTTGTGTCACGCATGATCGGTGGCAGCTCGGCATTTCCTCGCATCTGTTGGAAAGCCAATTCAGATTGTGTGAATGTTCAAGAAATTGGGAGAGAGTAAAAAAAAAGCTCACTCCTACCTGGCGCAGCGTGACCTGTCGTCCAATGAGATGCGTGCGGCTCATCACCGCAAAGATGTTGATGCCGTCGCGCGGAAACGCATGCTGCGTGCAGGCCCCAATGCAGTGGCCCTGCGAGACGACCTTCTCCTGCCGCGGGGGTATAATGTGGCGCCAGTTCGGATCCAACCCAACGGACAGTACGCCGGCATCGTGCTGGCGCAGCTTGTGCGTGTAGTACAGCTTCAGGCCCGAGTTGTCCACCATCTGTTGCTCCATCGCGATACTGTCGTCCCCGTCGTCCTGCTCGCCGTCCTCGCCGTGCTCGGTGCTGGCCGCTGCCAGCGGGTCGCTGTCTTCCGCTGGCTGTGGTTCGCGCGATTTAATGCCCATGTTGCGCTGCTGCTTGCTGAGATTCTTTCGATAGAACGGCGAAAAGTCGTACGTGTAGTCGGGATAGTTGTAGTGCGTCTCGAGCATGTAGTACGTGGCCTGGTGCGATTCGAGCGGGTAGCCCGCTTCCGGCGGGAAGGTGAAACCCTGCGCGAAGAGAGAAGGTGTTGAGGGGAAATTAGAGGGTTGCATGGGGAGCAAATTTTGAAAGCGAGCTATCCACACATCCACCGCTTGTTGCAAGTGGCGTAATGACACACAGCGCCTCGTCAGTAACAAGATTTGTCTGTGCCTCATTTTTAGAGCATCCAAGACGCATAAGCTGCTACATAAATCTTCACCCAGCCCTGGCTCGTTTGGCTGGTTGGTGCAAACGGCCACGGATGGGGTTTATAGCTGCTCAGGAGCGAGAGTTTTATGACAGTGGCGCGCATCATTCCACCGTTTTCACTATTCCTAGTGCCAATTCCAGACCCATAAACTCGGCGCGGAACAATGGCTCGGTAATAACGCCTCGGTAAGCGTGCACCGTGCATGACGCGGTTCTTACGTCGTCATCGTCGTAAAAGTCACGCCGTACAGC
>VTWG01000236.1:22267-73976 GCA_008817895.1 Anopheles fontenillei
CCCCCCCCCCCCCAGCTCTTTACTTACGTCAGATCCGCGGGCCCAATTAGCTACGACGGTGTTGCAGTGCATCGGTTGCAGCCGGAAGCAGGGCTGGCCGCGCTCGCGGGACAGTTGCTCCAGGTCCGGCGACAGCCCTTGGCACTCGTACAGGATGAGGTGGTTCAGGTAGAGGACGCTGGTGCTGGAATCGAACACTGGTTCGTACTGGAAGCAAGAAAGAAATAAAAAATGAATGATCAATCCCGAGTCCAAAACAAAGCAATCAAAGCGGAAATGTTAATTGGTTTATGTAATGGAATTGCATTGGTGGAAATGCAAACGAATGATTTTATTTTACTGCAGAAATCAAAGTGATTAATTTTTTTTAACAATTAAGTAGTAATTTTGCTCGCAAAAATTTCAAACTATGGTTTATCTTCGAGATTATTAACAAAAAATAATGTTACTTCAATCAAAGTTATTGTTTGCTTTGTCCATACATTCCCTAAAAATTACGTCACTTTCATAAAACGAAAGATTGTATAACAATCTTATCTTTAATCGACACAATTTTTGACCATTAGGCATGACTTTTAACATGCGTTTTCTCCGATGTTCGATATCCGATAAATTGATGAATGGATTTATGGATTTATTTATTAGGATTAACGTGCCTATAGTGGTGGTATTGCACTAAAATGCGTCTCATACGACAAATTATCAGTAGTAAAGTTATTTATGATAGTGTGACATGTCCTCTGGCCTTTTACAAAGGGTTTAAATGTTAAATGGGGCCATTCCGTTACATAGTGACTGACAAATCCATTGTTTTGTGAAATGTGTCAACATTTTTCCAAAATCCTTAGGATTTCAAAACGAAACTCATATCTTTGTTAACGTCTAAATGACCACATAACAACACAATTATTAATTTTTTAACATAATTGTTATCAAATGATATTATTATATTAAAATGTATTGCCTTTTGACCATATTTACGTATTTTTAGGTGTTTTTTACGATAGTGCCATTATAGGTACGCAAAAAAGGCATGTTCTTATAGTGGTCTTAGTTATAAAATCAATAAAAACATGACATTTTATATTTTTTCGACGATATTTTTGACATGTCGTTCTGTTTTCATCAAAATAAGCAACAGAAATAAGTTTTTTGTAAGTAATTTACCAAACAAAGGCTAAAATTCGCTCATCTGGCTGAGTGAAAAATCGACTTCAAATCAAGCTTTCTCTTCCGGGTGTGGGTTGACAACAGGTGTTATACAGTACTTTAGTCAATATTTTCATCAACCAAATTCGTACATTTTTTACGATCAAATTATGTAAGAAATCGAGATTATGGCAGTAATCCTTGCTATTCATACGCAAAAAGCTTCAAAACTAAGTTCCATTGATATTACAAACTGTTTTTGAGGCAGCTTTGTTTACCACCACTATAGGAACACAATACAACGACTATAGGAACCATATCATTATAAGTACAATGAAGCAGTCACAAAAATATGTATTTTTTCGTAAAATTGATGTATTTCATGGTAAAAATGGTTGTGATTGCAATGATAAAACAAATTCCAATTGTTATGTGTTAAAATATTCATGAATTTACCTTCCTGGCACTTTAAATCCATTAAAACACATTTGTACCATTACAAATTGCACCACTATTGGAACATTTACCTTAATGGTATAAGTTTATCATTATATTTCTTATTTTTTAAACATTTTGCTTTTATATATAGTTTTCATAATATAAACCCACAGGTTTATTATGTAATTTGTTGTTAAGTATGATTAAAAAGTAACGTAAGAGTTATTTCCAGGTAAAAATCAATTCTTAATCAAGATAGCAGAACATGCAGTGCAATAAGATCATTCGAAAACATCATTAGCCTACATATTTGTCACATGTCAACTGTAAAAAGAGATTATTTTTATTTTATCTTTTGAAACATTGTTTTCTGTTCCTTTGGTGATTCTATTTTAGTAATTTTGATTCTCAAATATTTTAAGAACTAGTTCAGTTGCATTTTAATTTGTTTGTTTGAACAAAGCATTTTTTAATACAATATTTGAACAATCTTCTAAAAAAAATCTACAATTTAATTAATTTCTTTAAAAAATCTTTTGATTTCTTCTTGAGGTTCCAGCTTTCACACAATATTTTATTGTTCGCCAATTGAAAGGCTCTTGCTACTTCGTTTCATGCTGGAAAGGTGTAAGCTTCTTGCATTGCACAGCTCGGAATATTTAAAGTTTGTTGTTGCAGTATTAACAAAATCAATGTTATGATTGGCTGCAAGGTAAACAATATTATCTACATCTTTTTAAAATCATAGAAAAATGTGTTTGAATCCGTTTTGTTTTTTTTTTGCAAAATCTCACCAAACAACAGAATCTGTGCCGAATCTGACAGTTGTGCTATCGAAGATGGTAATCCCTGGTAATATCGCGCTATGAGATTTAATCTAATTATGAACTCAAACCAGCTAAGCACCCTTTCTATTCCTTATTCACAAGAAAACTGTTCACACTAACTTGCTACATTTGCCTCATTCATACACACAAATGAAACATTAATGTACCCATTTTACACTGAGCCCAATCCCAATGGATAGATCTTGCATCAAACCGGAGCACAAAAACGAAACAGTCTTATAATCATTACTGCTTTTAATCTACTTCGACTAGACAGATAGACCGATCATTGCTCCCACTCCGCTCTTCTAGAATCCGTTTTCGAATCCATACAGCCCAAAGAGACGTGCAACCGTCAACTATCAGTACGTCAATCGAGCGAAAGCCAGCCCCGGAGAAGGAGTGTGTGTGCAAGTACTATCAAACTCTAGCAGCAACTTGATAAATGGAGATAAGCTACCGGTAGATGCGAGAATTACGCCTTTTGCCGTTCGACAAAAAACCACCCCCCTCAGAATGAAGTTATCCGTGCGCATCACCACCGAGGCCCGAGTGCGTCGAGCAACCGGGCCGGATAATGGTGTCACCTCATTTGCATAAAGTAGAGAAAGAAGACGTTCATGCGTGTGCCAGTGGGAAAGAAAAGGGTAGGGGGGAGGGAAAAAAAAGGTGGCAAACGAACTGACGGCAAATGGCTTAACACAGATCATTGCCGGGCACAGCGTTGCGGTAGAGCGAACACAAGGCATCAACTTCCGTCCAATCTTAGCGAGCGGGCGGGTGCGGGCAGCACGGCCGGAAGAAAATCTCAAACAGGCGCGATTGAGTGAATGATCTGAATACGGAGCCGGGTAGCGCAGCCGGCATTGGAATGTGGCGTCAAACCACCTCAAACTTGCCATTCCTTTGCCGCTTTCCTTTCGCCTGTGTGCGGCTGCGATTGAGATTGATGAATATTCTCGTCGCATACAGCACCAGCGACCGAGTTGCAGCGAGTGTCGGAAGCCGTCGGAAAAGAGCTTGTCAAAGCACAAATGCCAACACATACACACACACATAGAAATACAAAGCCAGGCAATGGCATCTCTCAAGACTGGGGTGACATTTTGCGAAGAGTGATTTGATCGATCAACTATCGATTCCTGTGAATGCCTTCAGCATGGTTGGGTCCTCTCCTTCTTCACGGTGCTGCCAACTGATTGTGCTGATGAAGAGTTGTTTAACAGGGCGAAATAAACACTGCTGTTTGTGTTCGTGCTCGTTACGGGGGAGAAAAGTAAAGAGTGCCTGCCAACAGAAAAAGGACGTCTCAGCTTCTCAAGACGGTTGCACACAAAAATATATAAATGGATACATCACCCTCTCGCACCGAGATTGTGCGTTCATCGTGCCCATAAAAATCTCTTCAAAAGCCAACATTCTATTACGCAAAGATTAAGCAAACGAACTACGATTTTTAATGCCAACACGTTTTGCGCTTAATTTCTAATTAACGTTCGCAGGGGAAGCTACAAAAGGAAAGAACGGCCTAAAAAAGGGGGAAAGTTGAGAATCGAGCAGATCAAATTACGAAATCCCACTGTCCTGTCGTCCCTATTTTGCATCTTCCCTATTGCTCGACAACTTGAACTCATTCTTTCGTTGCCTCAGAAAAAAAAGCCAAACTTTGGCACACATTTACAGCACGTGGTGCTGCCTTCTTCCTTTTCAAACCCGAGCTCACTTGCGGCTCCCTCGAGTGGTTTCAAATAATTCATTTTGTATACCGCGAGTTCGTGGCATTAATTCCCACCGGGGACGTCGCTTCCTGCTGCGCTATCTGAAAGGAATGAGAGCGCGATACGACTGTACTTGGTAGATGCAGATTCCTTCGAAAGGAGGTTGCTTACGTATTGCGCGTATGCCCAGATCGTCTTACAGTGCGCGAGTTACTGCCATGATCCTGGCACGTATCTCGTCTCAATCCGCCCGCTTTCAATCAAACACAACCGCCACCAACACAATGGCTTTCGCTTTTCACCAGATTTATTTTTATTATTTTTTCAAGACTTTATTCCCCTTTCTCGAACAGCCTCTTGCGACGTTTAATTCGTCGTTGATTTTTGGAAAGATTATTACAACGTACCCCCGGACGACCAAATATTTGCCCAGACGAAACAATAAAGGCCCTAGTTGCGTGCGTTTATTCCACTTTCCCGATGATACACCATTCCTAGCTCGAAGGAATCCCGAGGGAACGATTCCTTTCCAATAGGGTGACCCTGTTTGTACGCACACAAAGAAGCTGCAGGGTACGAAGATTGCTGTTGTTGAAAAAATATTTGCTTTCACCAACAAAACGTCATCGGTGAGGTGAGTTTTACGAAAATATTTCCCCACGTTTTAGTTCCACGTTTCACGCAGCAAAATTGCGCTTGGAGCCTGCCGTCGCTGGAAGCAAGTGTCATTGTGATGCGATTAAAATTAGGGTTTTGGTGAGTACCAGAACTGGTACTGGCGATGAAAAAGGGATAAAGAATTTGCTACCCCGACACCCCAAACGAGGGCGAGACGTATTGGTTCCGGTTGCGAGTTGTAATGAAAGTTTGCACTTTCCGGCTGCATAAACGTCATCCGGCTCCGGTGTAGCCTTTCCATCTTTGGCGTGGCTTTGTATTGGAATAGACAGAGCAAAACGCAAAAAAGCAAAAAGAGCTAGCACAGGATATTAACGATTCGGCTTGACGAGAGTATCCTTGGAATAAACTGCCTCAGGAATGGGTTTGATCCATTGGAGCGATGTATTCTGAGGCAAGGATGTCTTCTCCGTCTCCAAAAAAAAATCTCTTTCAAAATTCCTTTTTGTTTCAGTTTTCCCCCCACCCCGCCCAAAGTCCCAAATCAACAGACATCATGTCAGCAGAACGATCCCGAACGACTCGACAGTCTATCACGGTCGCAAATCGCAAATGCTGCTTGCCCCCCCGAGTTGCGGGGGAAATATTTTCCAATCAATTTCCCACCCACCGCCAACCCAACCTCCTACTGGTGCCACATTGCCTTGAAGTTGTCCTTACACCCCGTTGTACACACTTCAAAACATCCGGATGCATATGTTGCTTCACCATACTTCACCTCATCTCCCCGAACACGGGCGTTGGATTTGTGAAGGAAACGAACTTCAAGCACACACGTTCCACAGTTTCGTTTTCGTGTTCCCCAAAAAAACGTCACCCGCACCCGAAAACGTAAACGTGAGGAAATGATTTTTTTACAACTTTCTTATCTTTCAAACCTGCCCTGCCGCCCTGCCCAACTGGATTTCAACTTCCAACTGGAAGTATTCTGCTGACGAAACCATTTCTCATGCCCGCAGCCTCACGAACGACGATGTCGTCGTCGTCGTCTGGACAGGAAGGAGTCGTCCACGGCACAAAGACACATAAAAAATGTCCAACACTTTCAGTTCGAATCGTTTGACGGTTTTTACTTCTTCTTTTCGGGAAGGGAAGGGAAGGCAAAAAAACGAAACCCTGCAAACGGAATGGAAGCATTCTCCAGCGAAGTCTCACCCGGGGAAATGTGTTACGTGTGTTCCACGCTTCCACGTCATCAATATATCACCATAATGATAACGGAAATTGGAAGTGTACACACATCACGTGTCGGTGGTGCCGGGCACACAGTTCCAATTTATACACATTATAAATAAATTTTCCATTCCTTTTTTGGCAAGCGGCAGCTTTTATCGCCGCGGAAGGTTGGCTCGCAAAAAGCAACAAACCGTTGGAAGGTAAGGACGGTGGGAACATATTACACCACTTGAAATCACTTTATAGTAGTAATCATCGTGGTTGGAAGGGGTGGTTCCTAACACAAACGCTGTTTTCCAGCAGAAGGTGGTAAAATAATCCGAAAGAAATTCTTCCCCAAATGGATGGGTACACTCGGCAGCGCGGGAAATGTGTAATATTTATCACGCCACCGAGAAAAGAACGGGGATAGGAGCAGGAATCGAGCAGGAATGCTGAATGCACACATCCTTACACCGTCGCTCAGATCGATGAAGATGTATTAGCATCCATTCCGGTGCGGTAAACTACGATGATCTGACGATTATTCCAGGCATGCACACACTCTGAAACTCGTTCCCATCCAGACCAAAACCAAGGGGTTTAGGGCAAAAAAATTGAAAGCATTTTCAATGTGTTTCCGCCACGCTTTCACGCCTCCTCAACGGGTTAGAGGTTCTTTAAAAATCTTCCACCATTAATATTATTTCGTGCCGGTTTTCTATGGCGTGCCAAAGCGGCCGGAGTTCCCTCTCCTTACATTTGATGGAATTTCCTTTCAACCGAGGCGAGAGAATGCTTATTGATGCTGCCATCCCGAGCCAACAGCGGGCGCTCGCTCTCTGTTCGGGCTTCGAGAACGTCAAAAAGAATAGCCCGAAATCCCGATTTTGTTGCACCGGCAAACGCTCCTCCGTCCCCACCGCCGACCGGGAACGGCCGCGGTTGACCGACGCGCTAAATTGAATGAAATTCGGTTCCGGAAATTGAACGTGGGTGCCTTTTCTCTCGCACACACTCTTACTGGCACCGGAAATAGTTGACCATTTTTCGCTCCAGTTGACAGTGGCGGTGACGCTGGGTGCCATTTGTTTTGTTGCCTGGAGCGAGTCCAGCTGCTGCTGCAGCTGGTGTTAATGCTCTGGTGGCAAGTGTGGCTTTTTGTATTATTTTTTTTTGTGTTGCTTTGTACTTTCAACCAAAACCACCAAAGATGGGTGGAAAATTGCTTTCAGAAATTCTAAACCAACGCCACATTCTATTGATGGTATGGAGTTTTTCCCTCCCGACGATTGAGTACAATAATGCTTTGGAGCTACTATACTAAACACTGCTTTACTTTCCCCTCTCCCCTCTCTACTTACCCGCACGAGGTGATGCTTTTGGGCAAAGTCGTCCAGCTTGAAGATTTTGCACCAGTACAGACTTTCGTCGCTATCCGGCAGCTCGACGTCTTCGTTGCGCAGCTCGAGTATGCTAACGCTCGGTGCGTTCGACAGCTCGTCCTGGGCCGAGCGCTGCGTCAGGAAGATCGAGCGCGACCCCTTGAAGGCCACGAGCGGCTGGGGCAGGGGAGCGTTCGGGCCCGAGCGGGGCTTTTCCTTCGAGTACAGGAAGAGGACGCGCATCGTGTCGTTCTGAAAAGAAGTTGCACCATAATATACAATTATTACAACTTAATCAGTGGTTATAGTGAAATGTTCATGAGATATTATTATTATTTTAAATTGACTGTTTTCAAACTTTAAAAATCAAACGTCAAATTGTTTATAGTTAGCTTCTCATTTTAAAAAAGAAAGCACTCTATAAATAAAAAAGACAAATTGAATAGTGTATGATTCGTTCATCCTTTATCTATCAAACCAGTGAAGAATTTAATAAAAACAATGTGAGAATCTTAAACAGCTAACCAGAGATTTGATTAGAAGAAAATGTCGAAAAAAAAACATGAAATCTGTTTGAATCAAGGATGACAATGAGAACATTCTATGCAATCCAATCAACATAATAACCCAAAAATAAATTTATGTGTTACTATTTTACTCGCTTAAAATGTTTGGTAATGTGATAATATAAAAAATTAACGAGAATCGTACATCTGAGATCTTGGGAAAGATTTCTGTTGGAATTTGGGCTTACAATTAATTTTTCGAATATGAATTCAAAAGAGAATACACACATGAATTAGAAGGAACTGTACTACAGCATATAGATAATCCAGTACTAAAGTGAATTTATATCTTAATCTCTATTAAATCTATTTAACCCAAAATCTCGTCTAAAAATGACAATGGTGCCCTTTACGATTCTAGTCAGTTTTTTGTATGGAGTTTGGCAGTTGGAGGCTGAAATCATGTAAACACTCCATACAAAACCACACACAAAACTAGCCTCCAATTTTCAGTCTAGATTATTCTAGCATCAAAGCTAGAATAACATTCGAGTACCTGCTCGAAAAATGGCAAATCAAGGTGGTGTTTACATTTATCCCAAGGAGCATTTAAGAGATCTGGTGATGGAATCCAGAATCAAAGTGTATATAGTCCAGGTGGTCTTTTTATAACCAAATTTGAATATCACTTTTTGACAGGATGGGTGAAAACTTTTGTTCAAACAAGCTTTCTTGAGGCTTGACGAATACACAAAACACTATTAAAATCTTCATTCAGAAGCAGAAGCGATAATAATCAGCCTTCTAAATAAATACAGTTTGGGATAAGCCCTCTTGTATATTATACACACTTAGATAGCTGCTCGAAAACTGCTATACAATGCAAACAGCTGACAGGCTGAAATTTCAGCCTACGAACTTACAACGGAAAGGGCCCCAATGACAGCTTACATGTTTATCCGAAATTTCAAATTGGGAAAGCTGAGAAATCAGTAAACTAGAAGATTTTCGGATACAATTATTGGGGGCCTTCACGATTCTAGTTAGTTTTTTGTATGGAGTTTGACAGTTGGAGGCTGAAATCATGTAAACAATCCATACAAAACCACACAAAAAACTAGCCTGCGATTTTCAGTCTGGAAAATTTTAGCCTAAAAGCTAGAATTAGATTCGGTACCTGCTCGAAAACACGGGTTTGTTTACATTTATCCCAAGGTGCATTAAAGAAATCAGGTGATCGAATCTGGAATCAAAGTGTATGTAGTCCAGGTGGTCTCATAGCATTTTTTTATAACCAATTTTGAACATCACTTTTTGACAGAACGAGTGAAAACTTTTGCTCCAACGAGCTTTCTGGAGGCTTGACGAATACTCAAAACACTCTTCAAATCTTCATTCAGAAGCAGAAGCGATAAAAATCAGCCTTCTAAATTCATACAGTTTGGGATAAGCCCACCTGTATATTATACTCAATTAGATAGCTACTCGAAAACTGCTATACAATGCAAACAGCTGACAGGCTGAAATTTCAGCCTGCGAATTTCAAACGGAAAGGGCCCCATTGTCTGTTTTTGTAGTCAAAAACAGTTTATACAACAGGTTAAGCAGTAACAAACTTCGTCCGGGAATAACGATTTGCTCTGGAAAGAAACATTTATTTAAAACTAAAGCACATTAGATGCTACCACCACTGTAGCTCTTATTTCAAATTGTTTTTTGTTTCAAATTGCAAGCATCACAAATTAATCACTAGCTGTTATGGAAAAATCTGAACATTGAAGTATTTTTTCTTCTAAAAATATCGCATTATCTTGCTCCTGAATGTGGAATAGTTGCTGTATAATCCGACCAAACTCTGTTTCCCTTGCACAATGTAACCAACAAGACAGATGACAGATCGATAACCGAATCTCGGCAAAAACAATAATTATACTGATATCTCTGTTATTTTAACAATTCAGATCATTTACAGCATCAGTTAAAAACTAAAGTTAATTGAAATTTAGGTAGTTCGTCAAACTCATTATCGAAAATTGTAAAATTTTACCTAAGATATCAGTGAAGTGTGGCAAAGCTGAGTAATCCAGGCAAAATTTTATTCGAGCTCGTGAAATATTTTTAAGTGTGTAAACGTTTACAATTCGTCGGACTTCTACGCTTCTAAAAGTATGTCAAATGTTTATTGCTTTTGATAAAGAATTGGTCCAAATGACACATTTAAGGACATCGTAATTCACATTTCTCATATTGCATTAATACACACCACAAACATTCAACGATCACACATTATGATTCTGAAATCTAAAATGCTTCTTTTTATCCTTTCATGTTCCCATAGAACATCGCTTAGAGTGCAATAATTGCAGTGACTGTGTTGTCGATTGCACTCATTGTGGGGCAAAGGCATTATGCTTACCCATTCCCACCCGCAGGGCAGCATTTAATTGCCGTTTCGATCATTGGATTGCCATTGGCAGGAGCAGCGGCAGGCTAATCGATTTAAATTGCACATCCTTCTCACATCTGACGTGAGATGGAAGAGTGGTTAGCAAAACTGTTTCCAATGAAAAACAAAAAAACAGATCAGCCACACTCCGGGTCGGAAATATTGGGCAAACAATTTCGGTGCAATTGAGCCAGTAATGCTGATCCGGCTGTGCGTTGCCTCTCACACACACACAAACATCACCACACAGGCACACTCAAAAATAAAGAGGGGATTGGCATTTTCTGGGGTGGAAAATTCATCGGAAATCGCCAAAACCCAATTCCGAAGCGCAAATGCAACATTTTCAATACCCGGCCCTGACCAATTCCTAACCGAGCCTGGGTAGGTGGGGTAGAAGGCATGCAGCGCACCGAGAAGTGCAATATTTTCCACCCTCACAACCACTGTGCCAGTGTCTCTGGTGCGCATGGGAGTTGTGTTTGAAGGGCAGTTTTTATTCTGTTTTTCCATTTTACCCGGTGTTGGTGGTGGTGGTGGTGGTAGCATTTCACAGCTCTGGGTGGGGGAATGGTGTAGCATTGATTTGAAATTGGTAAGCATTCAGGCGTAATAATACTCATCCCCGCCGCATACCACAACCGTCCCAGTGTCTGCCGTCGGTTTTGCAGCTGCGCCTCAAAACTCACCGTACCGAATGGGGACGGCGAATGGATTTGTACTGCCTTCCTATATGCGTTGCGCAATAATGGAATTACGAAGCATGAAATTTTATCTGTTTCGTTTCGTGGCACGCTTTATCAAATGGCGCGCACACACACACACAGCGAGGAGAAAGAGTTTGGCGCGCATCAGCATCGGTTCTGCGATTGAAGGACGGGATGGAACCTCGATGAAAGGAGCAATTTTCGGGCCTGACCAATTCTGGATTGGCTAAACCACTCGCTAGGACAGAACACTTTAAAGCCAAAAATACAATGCCATCGAGATGCTATCTATTTCTCTCTATCGCTCTATTGGATCGGTATTGAGTGGCAAACAAATGAGAATACGGTTTCATGCGCAACCATGCGTCCTCTTCGCTGGAGCTGTGCGCCTAAATGTAGGCTACAGTTGTAAATTAGTGCAAAATAAATAGCCTCATCCTTTTACAGGGGGCCCGTGTGTCAGAAAAGAGTAAAGCCCGTTACCACTTCAAGCACGGTAAAAGTTTAAAATGATCCATCATCCTTAAAAGCAGCGGCATGTCAGACACACCGTCTACCAAACAAAAACGCACTCACCCAAACCCAACCCCAAACCTCCTGAACCCCCTTCTGCATTAGGATTTCTAGCTCAACAAACCACGGGGAGGGAATTGTTGCGAAAATGTTTGCATTACAATTGGAATAAATTAATGCGCAGGGAGAAAAATATAATTAGATTTCAATTTCATATGTAAATCCTTTGCATTGCACACGCACCGACCAAAACCCCGTGCCGGGTAGCTGTAACGTGATCCGGTTCGAAGGACCAAAATTTTTGCGCCCCTTTCCCTGCTCGCATTTTCATCATCTCGGCACACTCGAATCATAATTGGAGGTGGAGCTTTTGGGTTCGGGTGGGAGGTTTTTTAAGGGTAAATAAAATCCGACTAGATAAGTGTTTGTTTCCCCGAACTGGGCCGGGGTTTGAGTGGCTTGCTACAAATGAACGCCCACGCACTAGGGCACGCAACGGGCGTAGTAGACGCGAGCAACCACTGTGCCGGCCAGTGGAATTTATTATCATGCCGCGCTTGCCGTCGTCGGAATGCTGCCGTGCAGTGGTGAAAGAAAGTTGGTGAAATGTTTGAGTTGTGCATCGTCTTTCTTAGATTTTTCAGTGTGCCCTCGACCACGCCACCGCCTCTGAACCGGGGCTGATGGGCAAATGCGTCGGTGATGAGGCGCATGAATTAATGAAATAAGTGGCAAACATATTTGATTAAAATAAAGCGTGCACGCGGAGGAGGATTGCGCTGCTTTTTCAATGAATTACCTTCACCACACTTTCCCGCCGTGGGCCGTGGTATTTGGCGCTGAGGAGCTTACACTTTGCTTTATATAGCAAGATGGTTTATGTTTTTCCATTTACATTTTTCAATTGTTTCAAGAATGATTATACGATGCACAGGTGCAAATCTTCAAATGTTGAAAAATAATTTGGTAAAAATAGTTATTTTTCCAATTGCTTCTTAGCGAATGTTTTCGATTGAAAGGTATTAGATTGGAAAAAATGTATTGTATTTGTTAAACTATTACTTTTTATCACTCATTAGAGCATTGAGCATGTAAAAACTAGAAGTAATTTTCTGTTTATTTAGTTTATTCTCGTTTATTTTAGTATTTTTTGTTCCAAAGATTAACAATGAATCTTTTGTTTTAAATCGACGACAGTATCATAGTTTTGTTTTAAGTTGTTAGTAAAATTCTCAATTTGATTTAAACGTCACATTAAATTAAACAACGAAAACCTGCAAACAAGCATAGTTGTACATCAAAACTGAGAAAATAAGATACAACAAATGCAAATGATAATGACTTGGCACAGCCAGTTAAAAGTATAAAAACAGTACAAAATGAACAATCTTTTATAGAAATCAATTAAAACTGTAAATCATACATAAAAAAATATAAAACATCTGCAAAAGTTGCGTTGTTAAGATTTCAAAATATACTTTAAAACCAACAAAACAGATTGTACAGCTGGCTACAACGAATGTTTTCCGCTCGTTGATTGCTCGTTTTCTCACCCTCCTTTTTTGCATCTGTATCACTGCACATGTTAATTTCAATTTATATTCAAATATTATTTCTTCACCTCCCACCTCCTATATTTCTCCTCCTCACTGGCCATCTCTAAGAAAGGGAGTAGTCCGATAAGGGTTTTTTGTGTTTTGCCCCAGCCGGTACCGTTCGAGACCACCCGGGCACCACAATCGGACAAATCTCACTCTCCATTCTCGTCGTGGTCGGGGGAGAAGGAGTATTGTGTTTCCTTATTTTCATAATTCAATTTCCAATTAGAAAACAGGATTTCGACTATTCCGACACCTTAATCTACCCCGGAGGTTTTTATCTCAATTAAATTCGGAGAGTGAAATTTGCGATTCGCTTGCCTTCGCTTTGTCGGGCCCGTTCCAGCACTGGAACACCGGTTTCAGCATCTAGTGTCTGGAGGGGTACAAAACTTTCAGCGGCCCGACGCGCAGCAGAGAAAGTTAATGGAATTTACCGCTCGAGAAAAGCGGTGCTCCTACCTTTCTACCGAGGGTTTTTGGGGCAAAAGGTTTTGCGAAAATCGAACCAAGCCCGGGAGAGGGATAGTGAATGGAGCGAAAAAACAACCCAGTCGACTGTCTCTACCCACTCATCTAGCAACGCACATCACTGGAGTGGGAGAAATTATTAGTGCGTCGGGGGTTTTTTGGTGGACTTTATGGTTCAAGGATCGGAGAACAGAACCATAGGTCGGGGTGGGGGGGACACTATCGTTGTATGGGAAATCGCTCGGGTTCATAATTCCAGCGCGGCGGCTTGGTCCAGTGTGCGGGATTATGATTGAGTTTGTGGCCGTAATTGAGTTTGTGGTTTGAGTTGGCTAATGGGTCGCCGATCTTATTGGATTGGCTTCCACAACCGACCGGCACCGACCAGCAGCGCACCATGGCGGGAAAGGCCATGGAACAGTTTTGGAGAGCGTTCCATTTTAACAAGATTTAGACACATGCCTTGGTATTGGAAATTTTGGGCGCCCCTTTTTCGGAGGAGATCGAATTTCTTCATTAAAGGCCCTAATAGGTAGAAGATGGTTGATAGATTATCTTATCCGATTTGTTGCAAGTTTGCCGCTGTCTTTGCTGCCTTGCTGGAAGAGTGGGATGATGGCGTTCAGAGAGAGAGCGAGAGAGAGAGAAAAACAGAAAGAGAGAGCCTTTATCCTCAGAGAATAGTCATTGACTTACACTCAATCCAATAAAAAGAAGCACTTAACACACGCTGACAGGACAAACAACGAAAAAGAAAGTCCCATCACATCTGATTTACGATTCACAACTTCAAACTGCCAAATGTCGTCTCCTCTCAAGCAGCACTAAACCCCCAACCACTAGCAAGCTGTCAGCAAATGCTCACCTGACACCAGCTACTTCAGCAGCCCCCTCCAACAGCCGAACCTGAAAAGTGGTACAAATTAATTACACAATAAATAAAGCATCATCTGAGTTTAAGGCCCCCTAAACTCCTTTCCGCCCCGCTTGTGCACCTTCCGCCGGATGCGACATTTTAAGACGAGCTGGGGGTTCGGTTTTCTCAAGTGTACGACACCCTCCCGTTCCAAATCGAGACTTTTCAACTGTCATCGTAATTCCAAACTAATTGGAAAAGTTCCTGTAATGCCTCTGGTCCTGTTTATTAACGGCGCACGCTTCAGTGAGGCAAGACATTCTCCAATGGCGGCAGGTCCTCTACCCGCTATGAGGATAATCGCAAGCACAACCAAGATGAGGTTTGTTGGTTTTGCGTTTTTCGGATAGTAAAATGCAAGAAAATTGGATTCATCTTTCAGCCCGCCGTCAGCTCCGCCTCGATAAAGCAAATCAGGTCCTCCCCAATCGCAGGAGAGAGTTTGTTGGAAACCGCCCTCCCACCAGAGCCGGGAAGAACAGAAATTGCAGCCTGCAAACGGACCAGCCGCAACAGCAAACAGAAAAGGGGTTGGTAAGCGTAAAAGCAGTACTGATTGGAAGGGAAAAGCCATCATTGGAACGCTACATCTCCCCGCTGCTGCTGCAATTCCGAAGGGAAGATTACGCGAAGGCAGAATGGCAAAACTTTTCTCACCCAGCAGCGTCGTAACGCAACGAGACACCCGCCCGAGTGGTTGGAATGCTCTTGAGTCGCTTCCGATTTTGCTGCAAAGTTCCGGGGACCATCTCCCTCACCTTCAGCCTTTTTCGTGATTGCAGGCCTGATAAATCGTTTTCCGGGAACGAGCGATTTTCAACCGATCGACGGGTCTTCTAGCTCGAGCTCGGTTGTCCTCCCCCCCCCCTTTTCCCTATGGCGAGTGGTGAGTTTTGTGCCCCTTTTCGCAAGCGTCGTAATTTCTTGCCTTTCTCTGTGCGCACCGGAGGATTGTGTTGCAAAACCGATGAACGGAACCGATGAATCTATCGACCTGCTGACTGCCACTAGCGCAAGGTGATACACCGAACGGTATGCAAATCGATTTTCCTCCCGGAGATGACTCTCGCCAGTCCCGGCAGACAGCGGGCATGCGTCCGGTACGAATCGACCACTCCAGGAAGAGAAAATAAAGGGAGAGACATGGGCAACCTCGAAACCTGATCGGTGAAATCGGTCCGTTTCCCCGCTTGCCGATGGACCGCTGATGGACGGGCTCGATGCTGAGTAGCTCCATTTGCTTTCCAACGCTTGCTGCTGGGTGCGAGCTGGCGGTGCCAATGAACAGTGGCCGTGGTGCAAGGCGTTTTATCGTTTGATCGTTATCTCGGTTTGACTCTTCTCCGAAACACACAGACACAATCCCGAACGAACCTCAGCACAGCTAACCTCAACCCAGCTGGGGAATTGGGAATTGGGTCCGGCGGCTTCCGTCGTCTCTTTAAGCTGCAAAAGTGGGCTAGACGCTTCCCTTTTCCTCCCTCCGGGGCTCCGGATGCTGGGGGGAAACTGCCACCAACACGACCAACCGCATCGTCACCACCACCACCACCAGGACAACGTCCGTCGGTGATTTATGGCAACAGTTTGCAAACGATTAAATTTGAATTTCGCATTGGCATTGGTTTGCCGGTTGTCTTGGTCAGATCTCGGAATCAACGAACTGGAACCTGGTTTCCGGCCATCTACTGCCCTTTTTGCAGTCGGACGGACACGATTGAAACAATAGGATACAGATCTTACAAGTGGCGGTGGACCGCGTGAAGTCGCTCTCTGCGCTATCGCGCTGTCGCTTGACGCTGTCAAAGGAGAACGTTACCAAATTGGCTACTTGTAACTTTGTGCGCTAAGTAGATGCTTGCCACGTGTGTGTGTGTGTGTGTGTGTCGAGTGGCAGTTGTCTCTGCTGCCACTCGAGCACATTGTACGTGACTGGATTGAACTATTGGAGGGCAAACACACACACATACACACACACTTCCAACATTGCCACTTACCGTTATCGGGAAGTCATCCTTCATATCACAGGTATCCAGATTGCGCTTAAATCTAATTACGGTGTGGGTAGTGTTCTCGTAGCCGAGCAGCAGCGTGTAGTCCTGCGAGGCATCGTAGATTGGTTCACCGTCACTGTCCGGGCGAATGTGCCGATCCTGGGGGAGAAAAACGTTGGAAAAGAAACATAAAAAACCGCACCATGAGCATGAGGATAAGTTCATTGGAATCGAAAGTCTATAGGGGACAATGATTGACAGTTGACATTCATTGAACTGCGTGTGTAAAGTTAAGTGGAAATAAAAACCCCAACCGTTGCACTAATTTAAAGCAAAAACAGCATGAAGGATCTTAGCCGATAGTGTTGCATAAATATGTTAAAAGATTGTGTAGTTAGTTGTTTTATTTGCATTTAATTTAACCAATGGGAGAACCTTTAATTTGAAAATACATTTTGCTGATGCAACAGAATATTAACATTTCCTTATAAGAAAAGCCCTCAGGTTGAAAGGCCAAAAGTTGAGTTAGATTTTCATGCAAAATTTTTAATAACTTTCGAATTCACGTGATTTTTCACTCTTTGTCTTTAAACTGGATTGAATAAACATAGGCTTATTGTTTAAAAGACTCGTTTAATTATAAGTTTTAAAATCTGGTACAACTATTCTTTGTACTAATGTTGTAAATTAAACAAAACTTTTTTGGATTTTGATTATTCATGTCAAGTTCCTTGTGACGTTAACAAAAGGAAGTGAGAAATTAATTCGGCAAATATGACGCACTTGTTAACGTAGCAAAAACGGATAGTAGAACATAACACATGTTTTGATGTAAAAAAAAAGATCTTATTGAATGTTCCTCTACCTTGAATTTTATTTCTTTAGGCGCAAAGTATTCATCTGAATTATCACACAAACAGATATAACTCTTTTTCGTGTTCAATTTATCTGATGTTTCTTTGAGTAATGATCCACAATATCATATGAAACCTATGCAAGTAGATATAAAAATTCTAATAATACATTCTTCAAAATTAACTCAAACAGCTTAATTCGAAAAACTAGGGCATCACAACGGCATCGCTATCTCGCTCCCTATAGAACTCGTGTCTCCAACTCCATCAATAGCACAGCAAACTACATTGTCAAAACGTCAAATAAACTCCCCAAATCTCGGTACAAACATTATTGCATCGGATAACCGTCACCAGATCACCAGCAGCACCAAAACCTGAGCTAAGCAAATGCCTCGTCAGTCAATTATATGGTAATTCATGCCCACTACCAACACAAAAACCCGACTCGCGTGGCCAGCACACCGTTGGCACGAGTCCAACATTGTTTTGTTCGAGTTTCGAGTAGTTTTGCCTCAACTCATCAGCAGCACCCGGAAGCTCTGCTTGCATCATTCATTCGTTAATCCGTCACATGCCGGAAATGGATGTTCCCTTGTCGCACTGCTGCTTCCACCACCACCACGAGCATCAACCGTCCTTTCGTACAATTATCCTTGTGCACGAGTGTTTTCGTTTCGGGTTGTCCCTTGTCGAATCCATCATCAGCAATGGTCGCACGACAATTAGCGCAAACCTCACGGAACAATAATTTCCGTTACAGAAAGTGCCAACACACACACACACGCTTGGGGGAAAGATTCACCCATGGTCCTAATTACGGAGGGCGAGCCCAACGCCGCGCAACAGCCGGTCAGCGTTGGAACGCCGCCGTATGCTACTGTTGCAGATTTTTGACGCTTTGTTTTGCGGGCAATCGGGTCACCTCCGGAAATTGCTCGTCATAAACATCGGCCTTCCGCTGACAGCTGCCAGCGGACGACACGGAGCGCGGCCTGCTCACCGAGGGCTCGGGCCCGGTCCCTCATTACCGGCACTTCGGCGGTGGGTTCAGTTGGAGCGTAACCCAATGGCGAGGTAATTGTTCACACAAATTGTCGAAAATGCCACCGTTGACGCGCTTGTTTCGGTACAAATATTGCGTACGTTCGCTTTCTTCGGCGGTGCGGGGGCGGTGAAAGCATTGCCGATTGGCAACTAATTTTCCGGCCTCCTTCCGGGCGCAGGGCACGGACTCTTTACACGCACTCACAAGGCAAAACCACTTCCGTTGTGCTCGATTGGCAGTGGGCAGCGCGTTGTAAGCCTTCAAGCAGACGAGTGGTATCGGCCGAAAAAATAGGGGATCTTATTCACCCGTGACGACCAACGCTCTTGAGGGGGTGATGGGTGCAGAATTTTTACACCAATCGCAACAACCATCGTCGTCCTGAGCCGTACGCACCGTGGAAAGGTTTGTTCATAGTTTATTCACGCATGATTTATGGTGGAAATAATTGCTACAATTTGTCATCGCCATTTTATTTTATAGCACTCACGGCAACAACACACACACACACACATACAGTCGCCATAAAACCCACGGAGAGGAAACCAAATTCCCTGTGGTACCGAATCGGTGTGGCGGCTATTGCTGCGTCCCAAGGGACACCAATCATCCTGTGGGGGAAAAGGGCGTTCGCACGTTGGCTTCGCCGGTGGAGCACAAACCGTACCTAGCAGCGAATGATGGACAGTAATTTATGTGCAAGCCGTGGATGAGATTTAATGGGTGTTGTGCTAGGACCGCGGGTTGCGGTGCCGTTTGGCTGGGTGAAGACTTCCACCGAGGGGTGATTAGATGTGATGGGTGATAGCGTTTAAGATCGGTTTCGGGAAGGCGTGAGCGTTCCTTAATCGACTGGCAATTATAGTGTGCCTTTTCATTCAATCGGGCAGTGGAATGAAAGGTGAAACGGACAGCATTATATGGGTTAATATTTGGAAATTGACTTCACAGCAGTGTTGTGGGAAAGACTCTTAAGCAGTGCATTTTGATGTACAACCATTTTTGTGAATGGAAATTGTGTGAAGCAAAGTGGAAATTTCCACTATTATTTTTAACTCATAATGTATATTTTTGACTGTTTTTTCCCATGGTTATATTCTACAACTGTTTCCGGTATTTTCTTTGGAAGTGAACTTAAACACATCGGCTAAATAAAAATAAACTATCATATTTTAGAATCTATAGTCTTTCTTAAAAAGGATCGGCAGTTTATTGCGGAACGTTACAGATTTTCAGAGACAAATTCATTTTAAGAGGCAAACTAGGCAATCTTATTTGATTTTAATCCCCTTAATAGAATATCAATGAAACAAACTTGAGAATGAAACATGGTGTCTGTGGTGTGAAGAACTGATGGTTTAAAAGTAAATCTTGAACTTTTCTTAGCTTTGAAATTAATCCTATCTTTTCTAGAACATAATGATGCCATTGAACTAATGAGAAAATGTACCATTTAAAAAAAACTGACTCTAGGCGTATTTCTGTTAAGGGACTGATCACGATGCTGTTTAAAAACACCCTCCAATAATAAATATTAATCCAAATCTTGCAAATTTTAAGACTTGTTTGGAGCCTTACTTAATGCTGGATGTTGAATATCACTAATGGAATGAATCTCGAATTCATTCTGGTGTTCATACTCATCCAGAGCTATGAAACGATCCTAGACAATTCCTTTCCCAATCCAGGAGCTGTCAAATAATGATATGAGAGTAAAGCATGACCCTATTCAAGTCTTTGAACTGATCTTCAAAACAAAAAAGGTTAAGTTTATAGTTTTCTTCACTATTTTTCAAAACTACTGTGTCAAGGATCTTGCTGTTAGACTATTCCTCCCTCTTTCTCTCTAGAGGTACATCTTAATCACTTTGTTGTAAGATCCTAGGGTCTGCTAGGGCTAGTCGTCAACATACCTAAAACTTGCAATGTTTGACGTTTTTCACCGAGCTTCTTAAAAAAAAAAATATGACTTGTCTTGTGATAATTTCCTGAATTCAATAGTATGTGCCTAGCAAGACACCAAGACTAAAGGCTGTAGACAACTTTTTGAACATCGGAATTGACAACACGTGTACGTTCTCATAATGTATCCAGCCTTAATCATTTTCGTTTGTTCGTTTGTTTTTCATGTAAACCCTAATCTGACGTAGGATTGAGATGGTTTATGTTATGTTTTTCTAAATCAACATCTTTCAGAATGCATATTTTTTGGGGTCTTTATTGGAGTTAGAACTACCTAACCTAACATTTACACAAGGCAACGGAGGCGCCTGGTGCTTCGTTGTAAATTACTTAGAAGAGAAAAAAACATTATGAAATGAAAAAAATAAATCATTTTGAACATCATTTTTTCTTCTTCTTGAGCTGTTAAAAGCATTAAATTAATGTAGTAGTAGCAAAATAGTTTCTAATCACTTGTTCTCGAAAACCAAAAACCCAATGAGAATAGATTGAAAACTAAATATTTACCTTCATATCAAACTAGATATCTCATTGAATCACCCTTCACTCCTTCCTGTGCGATAAATCCAAGCTGCAAGAGATTTGTCTCAAGCGTTTCTAACCGACTCATTGATGCCAGATTTTAACGACCCTCAAAGCATAATTAACAAACACAGGAGCCCACCTTTGGAAGCAGTTTCCTGCAGCATCATACTTGGCAAACTTATTACAGACACTTAATCGGTGTGCCAGTAACGGCAACCGCTACCACACTTGTGCCACCGGCTTTGCACATCACAAACTTCAATTAGTAATGCAAATACAGCCAATAATTTCTCACATTTCCCGTACGCAACTGCAAACAATTAGCAATAATCTACTGGAGTAGCGCATGCCAGAATGTCGCCATCGCCATACTGAGGGGAACACTCATTGGAGGCTCAAGTGAAATGTACACCTCCATTTCCCTTGCCCAACCGGGGTTGATGTTTGATTTGCTCCAGTGCTCTAGTTGTGCGCATGGGGGAGCAGGTTGTGTCATTCCTGTTTGACAACTCGTCGTACAAACACGCACACACATTCTCATTCGCCGGCTCTTACCGTTTACATAAATCATGACATTTATTTTCCCATCAATTTACACTCACCCGGCGCTTGGGTTGCCGAGATTTTGACTCGTGTCTCGGATTCGAGCAATAATCCTACACCGCGGAAGTTCCTGCTTCGAGGAACATCCTGTGCACGCTCTTAATGGACGAGCCGGTACCTACCCTCTGGTTCTGGTCTGATAACTCAATAAAATCCTCTTACTCCCACACTACCACTGCAGCATGTCACCAGTAACTAACCTCCGTCACGGTGACACGAGCAAATGCAAACGGTTTAGAAGAAGTTAAAATTTCATATCAAACAACATGTTTGCATTAATTTAACTTTCGTCGGATGGCTAAAAATCATCATCGCAACCTTGTGTCAGCTTCACGGCATCCACGGGCTCGAGGAGAAAGGGCACAGACAGACTGCTGCTTGTTGGCGTCAGAGTGTGTTTCGTGCTGACTGTTAGAGGCGATATGGAGGTCCCCACCCGGCCCGGAAGGCAACCACGGTGCGGAAGGCCACGAGAGTGTGTGTGTAGTAAAACTTGTCCTCCTCTCGCCAGGCGCTGCCTGGTGCAGTAACTCTACCGGCAGGCTACTCTGTGTACTGCGCGCTGTCTTTCTAAAGAGGATCTCGACTTTCCGACATAAAAGCTATTACGAGTGTACTTAGCAACTATATTACAGCAACATCATGTGATTCGACCGAGTCGCTGCATTCACCCCCCGGAACAGTCCGAAGTACTACTCACTAAGCTGTACTGCTTGCTTGTTCTGTACTGCTTTCGGTAAATACATTTACTTAAACATACAGCGCACAGCGTCTCTTTCTAACCTACTCACACCGAGATGCTGAGAGAATTTTGCACACAATCCGCACCGAACCGGAACGATTCTGATAGCCATCGCCGCTGCTACCATACATGGACAGGAGAAGCGTCCATGTTTTTGTTGGTCGAGCGCCCGTTGGGACACTTCCTCAACACAATCACATACACACATACGCAAACATGTGTCGTAAAATTGTTCCAATAGCTCTATTTTCTATTAGCGGGTGCAACTAAGATTGCAAATCAGGGAACGAACTCTGCCTTGTATTATTTTTCCATACAACGCTGAGCGGATGTTGCAGTGCAGCTCTAGGAAAAGTAGGTGCGCATCGTCATCTGTCCTAAACTGCAATGTGTGCATAATCTTCAACAACGGGGCTGCGAATATTGCGCGACACAAGAAGAAACACGAATAATATACTTTTTGGACAGGGGCAAGCAATTTCTATAAATTGTAAGAAGTGCGAAAACTTCAACAACTTCCACATTTTTATTGTTTTTTTAACTCTCTGAAATTCCAGTTTCAGATGCAAACATCGTATAATGACAATATTTTGTATTGATTTAGTTTTAACTCCTATAAATGGTTACCAACGTTTCGTAGGCTTTAAAAACCTTCTTCTTTGGCACCTTAAAATGATTTTCCTACTTTTTATATATTCCTTTTTTCTAATAATAGTAGTACTACTGGTTTATATGTTTGCATTATTCACGATAAGCTGATCCTCATTATTCACTACATGAGCCGCCCCAAGGCATTTACGAGAAGGATGTCATCGAAGTGTATCCTTGCAAATAATAGAAGAAGCAAATACGTTAAGCAAAACCGCACCAAAGCTTTAGGCATTTCAAAAGTTATTCTTTTATATCCTTGAAAAAGCTTTATAGGAATTTTGCCAAATTATATGGATTCTTGTTGACATTACATGGAATGCTGGAGAGTTTAATTTCTCAATTCTTCTGTTATTTCAAACTTTTGTTGAGCAAATTACTTTCAAAACAAGCAAACTTGCATGGAGATACTGTACGATTCAATTATTCCTTCATTAATATTGTTTTTTGTCCTTTTGTTGAGGTCAAAGCCAATAAAAGTTAATATAAATATCCTCTTCAAGTGCTACTGTTGTGGATCTATGCAACATGCAAATTTGCAAAATAACCTCGCTGGCCGTACTTTGCCGGCCCCTGCTCGTGGAATTATACCACAAAAAAGGGAAAACAGCTTTGCTATGAGTTTGCTTTCACTAGCAGTGAAACCTTCTGCTTTGCTTGGGGTCGTAAGAATTTTACACGAACATGCAGCCTACGATACGGTGTGTGAACATCGGACAAGCAAACAACATTTATCGTTCACTCACACGTCTATTCAAAGCACTGCTGCATGGTTCGAACGTGGTAAGAAACTAACAAACAAAAAACACACGCAAGCAACCAAGCCCAATGACACAAACATTACATGCCCCGAACTACGACGAACCACCGTGTTCCATGTAGGTGACGGTAATGCGATTTGCCACTGCTGACAACGGTCGAAATGCGAAAATGGCGCCGGGTTAGGCTTCCAAAACGCTGCGACGTTGTGCATGTTGTGGCCAGGTGCGCATTCTGACACCTTCCAGAAAGTATGTGTGTGTGTGCGTGTTTGGGTATGGGTCTGTGTGTGCCATCTTGGTGCCAGTGCGGTGCAGGTTCCAGAGGTCTACACCGTTTGCACCAGACAAAAAAGGAACGATCCCCGGTCCTTGTATCACTGCGTCCTCCCCCCACCGCGCTTGGTACCCGCGTAGTACACAAATAACTGTTTAGTTTCATTAGGCTTCTGTTTCCTGTTCACAACTTCATTCGGCTTGCATACAGGCACGAAACAGGCGCCCCCGTGAGGCAATGCCGTTTTTCCTGCCACGAAAGCCTCTGACGAAGAACGGACCACGGGCCGTCGCCGCCTTCTTGAGTAGTGTGCTCACGCAAACCTCCTTTTACGCTGCAGGCGCTCGACGCTTGAAGGTTGCACGTTGAGTGTATGTAGGTGTGTGTGCTTGTGTATATGTTTTACATTTTAATGCACCAGCAACTTCGAACATCCTTTCTTGGGGAGCTGTTTTTGAATCGTTTGGTGGGTTGAGGACCCTCCTTCAGATTTGCCCCTAATGCTAATGTACAGCGAGCGATGAGGTTTGGCCCAGGGGGGATGAGCGTAATTAAAGGTTGCCAGCGGGCAGGTTTGCTCGGTGACGGGCGCCTTGTTGTCGTTTAACGTCCGACTTTAATTGATATTTGCCTTTTTGCCGGGTAGAGTTGACAGCCACACAATAAAATGTTTTCACAAGTTTTCCAAGAATTCTGAGAAAATGTTGGGCCAACTATAGAAAAGTGTACGAAATTCCTTTCCATACAATTCATTACCTACACCTATGCTGTATCAGATTTCTTGCACCCACCCAGAGAAAACGGGGAAGCGAAATCCCACACGCAATAGAAATGATGAAGTGCCCATTCATTCATCCTTATCGGTTCGTACGGCTTGATATGGAATCCGTACAAGGCATCCATGTCAGCAGAATGAAGGCAACAGAAAAAAAAAAAACAGAAAAGAGCTCCAACAAACATACCTCTTCATCGGGACATTTCTATGGCATTGCTGCTTGTGTGTGTGTGTTCCCCCCCCGTTCTTCCCGGTGATATCGCAACGTGTGCTATAAGGTCTTTTACGACCGGAAAGATAGACCAGGAATACTGACGTTCCGGTGCTGCGTTTAAAATATGCCCCGCAATAAAACCGGGAAACGGTCGCTCCATAAACGTAATCACAAGCGGCACACGCAATGGCACAGTAATATGGTAACAATTTTTCATTTATTCCCATAGATTGTTATTGCTTACCTCTCGCTTCATGTGGACGCTGTTTTTTTGGAAGGAGCTGGAGATTGGGTCTTTGGAACGATGCTTTTGGAGATGAAGAAAATGGGCCGGGAAGAATATTCGCATGACCTACGTGATCAGCTCTTTGGAGAAGATTTTGATCGATGGATTGCTCCATTTTATAGCGCCCTAGCAGGGCTGGAAGTTTTCCTGGAACCTTCGGAATCACTCTGAACGCTCCAGAAGTGGGAAGCGTTCGCTAGCAGATTGAAGAAAATCGTTTTTATGGACAACTGAATGCTTTCGAATAAAGGATGAATTATGGATACAACGTTTATGGGCAGGTGTGGTTGAAGTGTTCCTTCAAATTTTGAAACCCATTCTCTCTTCCTTATACTCCCTCCAATGCCTTGCCACTGGCAAACAAAATTATGTTTGTGCAGCGCAATTGCGCCCGCTACACGAGTCAACTAATTAAAACCAACGATGGCTGTGTAATTCAATTGTGCGCCACAATTAAAAGCTCATCCATTTTGCTAGATTAAACACAGGCTGGCTCCGGTCAGCTTCCAAAAAAGAAAAGAAAGCAGAAGGGTTTTCATGCTGCAGCACGACCCCTGCACAGCGCGAGATCGCAGAAATGAAAGGTAAACGTAATAGGCAAAAACAACCCCATTTTGCTTCGTGTATACATTTCCTGATCCCCGCAACGAGAGGGCCATTGCACGTGCTTTAGGTTGGTTCACCTGTGTGTGTGTGTTTGTGTAGAGGGTTAAAAATTAACTAATTATCATGTTTAAAGTTATTCGCGTGAAGCACCCTTACACACAAGCCGTCTGCTTTCCGTCAACGGTGGTGCTTGCGAGAGAAGTTTTTTTTGTGTAGGAACAATCTTTACACCCAAAATTCACCTACTTTCTGGTAATCGCCCACTCTGGCCCACACGCGCTCGGACAAATTGTGCAAAGGGTAGCGAATTTTTCGCGCTGATTATCACGGGACGACTCTTCTCTTCGGGCAGCAAAGGAGAGAGCAACGTAAAGTCAGTAACCGTTAGTGAAACCAGCCACTTCCTTCATAATCGGTCAGGTGCGCGCATTTACTTTTCGTTCGTTATGTTTTGCTTTCCCAGTATTTTTTTCCTTCCCGGGATTGTGACCAACGTTAGCATTTTTAATAATGTAAATTTTGAAAAGCGTCAGCTAAATTCTTCCGCCACGGTTGGGATTCTGGTGCGTTCTAGAGATTCTTTTTTTATTTTTTATTCCTGATGCCCAAATCATGATGATGTGACTTTATGGAGCGAAAAAGCGTTCTGATCTGATATTTATATGTTTTGTTCACTCCTTGTATTCTCTACTCGAGATAAAAGTGCAGATATAGCGCATAGTTTTATAAATCACAGAAAAAGAATGATAAAAAGATTGTAGAAATATTTGTTTCAATAAATAGCTCTTTCAAATGATTATTCTTTTATTTTATTTTATTAGTTGCTCGGCCACGTTGAGTTACAGCAATAGTACTTACTGACTAAAGTGTACAATTATTCGGGAGTAAGAAGAGGCCGTAAGAGGAGGAGTTGGAAGGAGTTTATGGTACGGAAAAGGAGCGAAGACGGGATCGGTAGACAGGATAGGAAAGGTAGGTAACATATAGGTAACTGGAGACGAAAACGATAACGTAAGGTGCGACAAGGTGCATACAAATGTAAGCGCCACTGATGGGAAGGAGTATCAATCGTATTAAGAAATATGCCAGCAACGAAAGAAGGCTGAGTGACAGAGAGGCGGTGCTGCAACTTGGCAAGGCCTAATAGAGTGCATCTATCGTCATACGAAGGAAGCGGGATAGAGTGATGGCCCAGCGACCTACGGAATACAATCCTCGTAAAACGTCTCTGGATCCTCTCAATCCTTTGGAGCAGAGATACTTTGACAGGAGACCAGATGATACAGATATATTCCAGTACGGAACGGACCCAACAACAATAAAGGGACATAAGACAAAAAGGATCGCAAATTTCAGTGGACATGCGACAAATATAACCAAGACTTTTGTTGGCCTTGTTGATGACATAGTCCGTATGCTCTTTGAAAGAGAGGCTCGGGTCAAAGAAGACGCCAAGATCCTTAGACAAGGACACACGGGGAATAGGGGCATCACAGACACTATAAGCATGAGTTATACTTGTAGAAGATCGGAAGAAAAATAAGACAGAACATTTTTCAGGACACAGGACTAAGCCGTTAGAAGCACACCATGTAGAGCATTTACAGAGCCAGGATTGAAGGACTAGACAATTAGCTGTAGAAGATACAGGAAGAAAAATGTTAACGTCATCTGCATATAGCAAGAAGCCGTTAAGAGAACAGTCATTGAGGAACAGAATGAACAGTAAGGGACTAAGGACACTACCTTGTGGGACACCCAAAGAACTAAGAAAACATTTAGAGAAAGAGCCACAGATTTTAACTACATAGGAACGATTCTCAAGATAGAAGTTGAACCACGGCAATATAGAGTCATCGAAACCTAATTTTCAAAGCTTAGCAACAAGTAGTGATAGAGGTATACTGTCAAATGCCGCTTTGAAATCGGTATAGACAGTGTCTACTTGCTTACCACTAGACAGGTTATTATATAGAGAAGACAAAAAACACATTAGGTTGGTGGACGCTGAGCGATTGGGCATAAAGCGGTGTTGCTCCGAAGAAATTTTTTTTTTTACACAAGGCATTACAGACAAATGGACAATTGAATCGAAGATTTTAGAACACGCGCAAATAATAGAAATACCTCTGTAGTTTGATGGTAGTGTAAGCCAAGCTAGTTTCCATTGAATAGGAAAAATCCCTACACTAAGTGATCGAGAAAAAAGACGAGTGAGAATAGGAGTGAGGGTATTGCCACATTTTTTCAAAACACAGGCAGGGATACCATCGGGGCCTGGTGAAAACGAAGTTTAAAGTTTGGATAAAGCGGATTTCACTAGGCGTTGTCTTACAACGGTTAACTTTTTTTTTGTTACAATTTTCAACCAACAGCTTTATTAGCTGTTAGCGTCATTATGTAACGTTTTCAAGCTAATCAGGAGAAAGAGGAGGACAAAAATATTAAAACATTGATGGGAATAATCTATATTCATTGGTATTAATTTGACTTGACAAAATCGTTTAACAATTGCTGTTCATCGATTGATAAATTTATTCATTTAGATCACCTGTAATTTTAGCTATCATTCATAAAATCATCTGTGTAAGAGCTCTATCCTTCCACAAGCATGTTAATTCTTGTCTTGGCTAGAACCACAAAGCAAGCCGTTCACCTCGAAGCACCTCTGGGGAAAAGGAAAAAATAGTCTTCCTACAGCATCGAAAAGCCAACCTTATTTTATTTCTACCTTAACACAAAGCCAATTTTAGACGGGTGAGAAGGAAACAAAACGCAGCGAGCAATAGGCAAACAAAACGAAAAAAAGCCATCCTGGGTTTCCGTTTTCCGTAAACGTTTCAACTTTTTAATTGCAATTGAAGTATAGCTGCTTAAGCAACTTTTTTTGCGGAAGAAATACAGAGCAGCAATACAGATGGAAAGGGAAACTCACCCGGAAGCTCAACTTTAACTGGAAAGTGACCGTGTCACGCACAAAAAAAAACCAGCGCCCCTATTTAAGCGTTAATTCCTCGTCCCGTCGATGAGACACTCGGTTTTTTTGTCATACCCTCTGCAGTGAAATTTTCTAATAATGCTGACGCTTCGAGCACACCTTTACCGACTGACCTTAGGCAATAAATTCCCCACCGACCGGTGGAACAGTTCTTACGCAAAACAACGGGAATGAGGAAAAAACTGTCATCATCGTTGCGGAAAAGCTTTGTTTTCTTTCTTTTTTTTAAATGAAAATCGAAATAAAGACGGCAGGGTGCAAAAAGCGACCCTGACCACAACGCTCAGGAGGGCGTTTCAGGTGGGGAAGGAAGAAGAAAGAGCCCCCGCAAGCGAATAACCGCAGGGATTAGCATGCTATTGGGAGAGCATATTTTTATCAACCATTTCAGTACAGGGGGTACGGCAGAATGGGGAAAGCAAGTGGGCAAGAGGCGAAAACTTTGCCACATAAAAAATGAAACTTCGCCCAGGGTGGCACACATTCGTGTGGGGAAAATTCCTTCTCACTGTTTTTGGACCGGTTGTTTTAAGGGCATCTCACCTCCACCGTGCAATCGTTCTAACCCTCCCCTAACTTCTTACCCTGTTGCTTGCAATCGTAAGGCTTTTCCGTGGCAAAAAGTTTTTCTCCCTTTAAATGATAAGAAAAGCTGGATTTTGTTTTTGAAGCCGTTCTTGGCTGGCCGATTTCACGCAATGGGCGCAATACAAAACACGACAAAACAAACGCAAGGCAAGCTTTGCAGCGCGTCACAGTTCGCCCTAAGTGGTGCCCCATCGGCATGTGGCGTTTGCGGGCTGGCGATAACAAATTTCACGCAATTTCAACCACACGCTTTCTCGTGTGTAAAAGGTTTCTAAGTTTTGTCGTTTTCTTTCCCGCTTCGCTTTAGTACGTAAGGTGGTGGGTGCGAGTTAGATAAGCGGAAGAGCCACCATCACCATCACCCGTCGGTACGTCGATTCACCTATCTTTGCCGGGCGATGGAGCGGGGGCTATTACTTTCCGTGAAACTTTTTCCACGAATTTCTCTTATCGGCGGTAAGGAATCTAGGCCCGACCGGTCGCGCCAAAACATGCCAATCTGTCTCCCGGGCTGCTGGTCGACGCACACACACACACACACACACAGACGCACACGCCGGATACTTGAGCCGGTAATTGTTGCTTTGTTCTGGGGTGTACAGAACGGTGGCCACTACATGGGACGGGCTCGGCAGAGGGGGCTGGAAGGTAGTACTCTTTACTACCACGTTTTGCCACACCTCGAGGGCGTACTTGATGGTGCTATTTTAACTTTGCCATCGATACGCTATTTTGTGCTTAGAGCTTAGGGAGGGAAATGAACAAGCGGTGTTAAGGAAGGACACATTGACTTCGGTTAGCCGATTTACAGTGTGGTACGACGCAGCGGCGGAGTGATTTTCTTTATTGGAGATGTATTTTCTGTTGATGGTGGATGTTTGTTATTTTTTAAACAAATAACAACCTATTCAATGTCAACCACCGGAACTTCGAAAAACAAGGATTATATAAACTTACTATCATCTTAAATTGATGTATGGTAAGCACCACGGCCGAAGAAATAGGCCCTCTTGAATAAAAGTATATTCAACACTGATTTCATTGTTTTTGTTGGCCTTTCTGTAGCAAAACGAACTAGACAAATGATTGTCGAAACAAACTGTATTGGCAGTTATTAAAGAATATTATCACCAGACACCAAAAAATATGTAAAATCCTATCGTAAGTGTCCTCAGAAACATTTCATTAAGAGCAATACCCTGGTTTTTGGGCAAATTGCCACTGGAAGAACTAGTTTGAACATATTGTTGACACAATTTTATTAAGAAACTCGAACAGCACTCCAAAAGAGGTGAAAATAGTCGTCAACTTAACCTGCCATTCACTGTGAGCTTGTGTGCGTGCGTGTAAAACTGAACGAGGTAACTGTCAAATCCAACATCTCTGTACTACAGTCATTGCCGCAAAATGTTGACTCTAGCTCTCCTAATTTTGTCTCAAAGGCACCAATTTTTGACAGCGTGTCACAATTTTTGCCTCAAAGGCATCAATATTTGACTGTGAGTATATCGATATATTTATAAAATGTAACGTAATTTCTAAAATTATTCCAAAATTATTGAAATTCAGCTAAGTAATGAGTAATTTCGTTGATAGAGTTTCAAATATAACAATGGTAATGCCAATTTAGGAAGTTGAGTGAAAAAATATGGCATATATTTTCTGGTGTAAACAATGGATTACAATTTATAAAATTCCATTCTTTTCAAAAAACAATTACACTATTTTTGTATTGGTAGTGTGATTTAAATATACAACTGTCAAAAATCTGCTCAAATACCTTCTAAAATTATCATGATTCCTACCAGAGTAAAACATTGATGACGTATGGACTAAAATAGGGGAGTTAGAGTCAATATTGATGGCAAAAATTGATGCCAAAAATTGATGCCTTAGAGCCAACATTTTGGGACAAAGACTGTATACATTAAATAACTAACTATAGATAACATAGACAGTCATTAAAAAAATACCAAAAGTGCTTACTCAAATCTAACTAGACTAGATATATTTCACTCAACTAGACTAGATACAGAAAGCATGCAACGAATGATCACGTGCTTGAAAATATTTGGACAGAATGTGGTCAAGCAAAAGAAAATTATCTCTAAAAACCAAACGATTGAATGCATAGCCAATCTTATATTTTATCATCTTAAATTTCCTTGTAAAATTGTTTTTATATATTTCTTATCTTTCTAAAGCATTATTTTATGTATAATAAAATAATAAAATATATTTTTTTTACTACACACTCTCATAACATTGCGATTCCTCCTTACCACACTGTATCCCCAAAAAATAAATATATAAAGAAAAAAAAATCAGCAGGAGGTTATGGAGTCTTAACATTATTAATGACCAGCTCGGATCGTACCGTTCGCGCTCAGTAAATGGCAAATATCGTAAGCCTTCAATCGTTTATTCTACCCCTCTACCTCGTAGTCGGACATGTAGGTGCTCGTGCAAGTTGAACCATCATCAGCACATTTTCCCTCTCTCGCGCTCGCACACACACACATTTACACACACTCGTAAATGATCATCATCCCGCTCCCCAGGAACGGAACAGTAAAAGAAAAACACGCAGGTAAAATCGGTGGTCATTTGTTTCACTCCCCACCCTAGCTCCACTGTACCGCCCTTGGCGTATGCGTAGAGTTTTGTTTATTCCATAGAATTTCGACATGACGTACCTACCTTTTATAGCCCTCATCACACTATTCCAATCTCTCTCTCTTTCTCGCTCACTCCGTTTGGCTGAGTTTTCCATCGCGAATGGCATACAAACTGCAGTAAACAACTGGCTGCGAAAGAAAAGCAAATTTTGCTCACCCATTCCGGCGTGATTTATGGCCACCTTTGCCCGGTTTGACCAAAACCCACCATCACCCACCAGTGAGCGGGGAAAATAAACTAGCTTCCTTAACGATACCGATGATCGAACGCAGCCCGCAGCACAATGATAATGTTGTTTTGATACGCCCGGCACTTGACAAATCGCGTCACAAAGCAACAAAGCGCACGGTGCTGCTCGGGCGCCGCTCTTCCGGATGTGGGCAATGGAAATTCGAGTAGGTGCAATTAATTTCCCCGAACTCCCTGCTCACTAGCCCACGGTTCACCGCTTCACTGAGGTAGCTAATTAATACACCAAGGCCGGGCAGGTGACTAATCCAGCAAAGGGGACCGGGTACGCTCGGATTGTTTACATTGTCGGGTAGAGGAACCGATCGAGAAACGATTTGGATTTCGGCAGAAAAATCGTTCTTTTCTGTACATTTCTGTGGTGGGAGTAGGCCGGTTGGTTGGCTAGCTGATTCACACTAAATGGTCAAATTGTTTTACATCTCTGCTAAATCCCCAAAGTACAGGCTCGAGTTTCGGTGAAATTGGGAAACTCATTCATCACCGCAGCGGCATATACCGGTGTACGTGAAACTTCCCGGCCCGGCAACAAAACTTTACCCTTTGCCAATCACGAGGCCAGTCAGCTTCCTGTACATCTCATCGACGGTGCTCGACGGTACGGGCTTTGGTCTGACAGTTTTCCAGGAAAAGGGCTTAAACTTTCCATCTTTCCCGAAAACCCTTACCCGATGAACGTACGTTCGGTAGCGCGCGTGACGTTTTGATGCCGCCGGGCACGGCTCGAGCACGGTTCGAGACTTTGACGTCAGGGAGGAATTAATTTGTTTATTTGTGTAATATTTATGATACAATCATAACAACAATCATTTGCACGTATGCTGTGTGCATACCGGTTGCTCTCCCGCGTGTTTGTGTTCCGCTGCAAAAACTACCCCGTGGGTTGAAATCGTGTGCAGAACGTTTGAGAATGTGGAGAAAACTTCTTTCGCAGGGTGAGATACATCCCACCCGCTTGCTTTTGGTTCCAGACTGTGCGGGGAAGACCAGATGATGATGAAGATACCCCAGACATTGGATTACCGGAATTGGGTGATGTGTGCAGAGCAGACATCCCGCCGAGCTCACGGGGCAAGGTTAGGTTGGACGAACTTTCCCATGTTCTCTTCCTGCCGAAAAACGCTAAACCCCCGGAACTGCAAACGAAGAAGAAAAACGGATGTACCCGAATCTCCGTATGCGCCTCACCGATTCTGACAGGATTCCAACCAACTTCAAATTTCGGCTCCATAGGTACTCCCCTCGCCAGCTTTGCAGCGTGTAACAGGGCAGGCTAGCTCAAATCATAATCAGATTACCTCGCGATACATATGTGTGCTGCGAACCGGACGACTGCACAGACTCACACACACACACATACGGCCGGGCCCTCTCCGTTAAATGATCCGATCAACGGATTACTTCGGGTTCGTGTGAGGGGTCTGTAAAATGTTCTTCCAAGCCGAAAAACCCCGTCATATTGGTTGGAAAATTTCACTTGCAGCGGTAGGGTTTGTAGCCCGGGCGTTTTGTTTTATAAAGCCTGGGATGGGTAGGAGGTGACCCTTGCATCTTCTGCTCACGCGTGCTCTCGGTCATGATAAATTCAAACCGGTCTGTGTTTTGGAGGTGATTGTTAAAATATCTTCTAGGCAAATGAGGGTTGAAAAGTTGTATGAAACCAACCCAAAATCATATTTTACAATGGTTGGAAAACACGACGGGAGTATAATTATTATACGTATGCTAATGGAGATCAATGGTGAGCGAAATAAACTTTAGGTTGGTTGAAAAAAGTATATACATGTATTTTTGTAAAACAAACATAAAATTCTTGATGGATTCAAATTTAACCAGAGTGGGTTTCTTGAAGTGTGAAGAAGATGAAATATTGAAGTTGCCTGCTAGTGATGTGCTCTTTGGAGCGCACTCAAGACTCCGATCCAACTTCGGCTATTGTTAGTCTGACTTCGACTCCAGGAAAAGAAGAACCACTAGTTCCGTCCATAGTTGGAGTCATCTGGAGTCACCCAAAGTCGATCGGAATCGTCTGGAGACGTCCGAAGTCGGCTGAAGTCGTTTGGAATCGCCCGGAGTCGTTCGGAGTCGTCCAGAGTCGATGAAGTCATCCAGAGTCAATCGGAGTTGACCAGAAACGGAGTCGGTCGGAGTCAACAGGAGCCGTACGATGCAATGTGCTTGAGATCAGGAATCTCGAAATGAAGTGCTTTTTGTCTTTCACTTTGTGTGTGCACTTCGTATGCAGCCCTTTGTTTCAAAGGCTGACTCCGAACGACACCGACTCCAACCGATTGCTGAAGACTCCGCATGACTTCTAACGACTCCGAACGACTCTAGGCGACTCCGGATGATTCCGACTCCCAACGATTCCGGACGACTCCAATCGACTCCGGACGACTCCTATCAACTCCGGACGATTTCGAACGATTCTGCATCATGCTGGACGGACTCCGGATTTTTGCCATCACGTTTGCCTGCATTGAAATATGCCTTAATAGACAAACTAAAGCAACTCATTAGCCACAAAGTAGGCTGTCACTTATTGGTTACTTCAAAGCAAGACAACAAGATTAATTCTGGATGGAGAGATAGAACGAGCAATAAGTCATTAAACACTTTCGAGTTTCTCTGATTTTATGTGGAGTATTACGTACATAATATGAGAGCTGTGGTAGTACTACATTGGCATGCGATCGTTTACTCTCTTCTCGTTCTCTGAAACAATGCCGGTTCTCTCTCTCTCTCCTTTTATCTGCTATCTGTTCTGTGGAGAGTTGATGAGATATTGTACAGAAATGAAGGGAGAACAATTGATCGACCGAGGATCGTAAAGTGAGGTCCGTCTGATATCAAATTGATGGGAAATATATGGTCTCATAGACAGCTGTCAACATCGTTCATGATAGTTGTAAAATCATCGTAAGAGACTCATTGAAAGCAATCATCGGTGATTTAAGGTGGTTAAGCCAAGCATCGATCTGCCGAGTGATGTTGTTTCGCTTAGTGTCGAAATATTAAATATTTTACGCTTTTTGAATTTCTGCTCTTAAACAACACTGAAACAAAAAGTTCAAATGAGTGAAAGCCAGTTAGCATACAGAATTCAGAAGTTGTTTCCATACCCATATCGTGTGTGGCCAGTTCAGTTAACGCTGTACTCCAATTAAACTTTTAAAATTCACAATATAATGGTAATGTAGCGTATGTCAAGGTTACACCACCGGCAACAACGAATCATGAGCGGAAACCGTGGCGGATGACTTCTAAGGGTGGGTGATGAGGATCAACTGCAACAATGAGCTCAATAAAGGCGGTGACTGAGTAATGCCCACAGAACAGTACCATCATCAGAAATGGCCCGCTCGATATATGATTGGTTTCCTCGATTCTTTACGATGCCACTTGTTTGGATGGCCCCACAGACGTTGGCAATTGATTGAACCCAAAAATCAATTCTGTTCCGCCACAAAGGTCACAAGTTCATAGTGCCTATCGACCAGAGCGCCCGAAGATCATTGGATGATAAAAGTCTCCGAGAGGCAGCAGAGCATTCTTTTCCTTCTGATCTGTCCGACGATAGGACTTACATCATCCAAACAGCCTAGTCGAATGCTATTCCTGTTATAAAGATGTGTAGTAAGATCGAGTGGAATATTTCATCATTTACTTAACGTTTACGTTTAGATTCACATATACTTCGTTTCACTTATCATCAGAGACTAGTGTAGCATGGCGCCTATTTGTGTCATTTTGCGAATTTTTGAAGTTCTAAATGTCAGATTGTAATGTAAAAATATGACTTAAAACATAAAACTTCACAAACACTACATTTTTTTAATTTGTTAACAAAATGCAAACATTCAGATTCTTTTTTTTACATTTAAAGACCGCGTACACAAGCGTTACTTCAAACCACAATACACCAAGAAGAACATGTGGCTATGTTTGTGTGCAGTAAACGACGGAAAAATCAATCTCACTTTGACTTCAACCAAACGACACAACCAAAAACAGTGACGACTGACGGTAAGGAGTCGTCCTCACCAGCCCGGGGCACTACCAAAGGTACGCAGCTTTATTGTTCGCCGTTTGCGCTGGTGTGTTTCGTCCTGCCGAAAAAAAGGAAGTTCAAAATAACAAATGCCGCGCGAGCAGAAATCGAGGCAGAAATTAATTGGAGGTCACGCCGGTAGGGTACGACGGTGCGGCGTGGTTGGCCTGGCTGCATCACAGGAAGTTGGCGTACGCTTCATGCTCTGTGTGTGTGTACGACGTTCTGCTTAACAGTGACGCAATCTTTCAATGAAGGCAGCCGCAATACACAGGTCACGCTTGCAGGAAGGTTTTTTTTCTGGTGTACATCGGTGCTGCCTACGTTTGGTGTTTGTTATTGCGCTCACCACAGTGTGAGTTCATGCTCAATTTCAATTGTAAATGCAAAACTTTTCCGCTCGAGGTTATGATGTGTAAAATCTACCCAGGCACGAGTTTTGCCATCGCCGGAAGCGCACGGTGATGTTTGCACTCGATTGGAGTTGGACGGGTGTGGGTTGGAGGATGGTTTATTGAGAGGGAGGGATTGGTTTTTTGTTGTGCCCCTCGTAGTTTGCTTGTTCGCGGTTTGGTTTAGGACGGCCTCATTTTTCAACCCAAGTTCCAAATGAATGACTTTGCACACCTCGTGTGACTTGTGATCGATGTAACGTTTTCGCTTTAAGCGGCAAGCGCATTTGCTTCTTTCCATTGCGTCCCATGCTCTATTATTCATCTTCGCACACTCACCTGCAGATAGACGTGTCCCTGGTCGATCCAACCGACGGCAAGGTCCGCCCCAATCAGGGTGCCGTCGCGCGAAAACCCAACGCCGACGTACCCGAGGGTGCGGGCCTGAATCTCGAACGTCACCTCCGCACTGCCGACATTCCACAGCAGCCGATAGTTGGGATCAAAGTCCACCAGATGCTCCCACTGGAGCGACGGGCTCCCACCGGAACTCGCACCGAAACCACACACCGTCACCAGGAGCAGCCCCACTATCGCCCACATTCTGCCACCGATCACCATTTTGTTGAGATGCTGCACACCTGGTGATGCACCTGTGTTCACTACACACTCACTCTCACACCCAAGCACACTCCCAACTACACTCACTCACACACAAACATACACTGTCAGCAACGTTCTGCGAATGGAAATGGCAAACTTCCACTTGGCAATTCTAGTTGAGTTTTAATGCCACGCACCGGGGAAGATCCTTCGCACTGCTGCTGCTGCTACCTGAAGTCAACCGCAAGACATCACCATCTGAAACGGAATGCAAGAAGAGTGATCAGTTTTTATACACACAACAACTGCAGCCACCTCCCGGGCTGGGCGGCAACACCACACTGCCCAGTTGCATCGCTCGCGGCTAGCTTCATTTTATCTACATCATTAATTATGATACACGCAGAGTGTTAGGAGGGAACGGGTATGTTCGTCGTCTCTCCCATTCCCGCGGCTCTATTGCAACTATGTTCTATGATGCGTTTGTTTTGTCGGGTCGGGGCGGTTGCGGGAGACGGCCACAGTGAGCGGCGGTTTGGAACGGGCCACTGGATGCACTGTGGAGCGTTTGCAGTGCCGTTGGAAAGTGTCACTTGTTATAAATTAGTCTTAATTTAATGTGGCTACATACAGACACACGCAACACACACACACACACATTCACAGCCAACTGGTAGTTGTGCGTGTGTCTGATGGTACGATATTTAGTGCAATGCAAGTAGCAATCGTAACCGCGACTGCACACAAGCATACTGTGTACACGGGGTAAAGGAATGCACCGATCGGGCGCGGTGCTGCACTCTCTATGTGCTTGGCGAACCCTTTGCGACCTTGTTGTCTCGCTGCGAGCATACTTTCTTCTCCGGCAGCCAGGGAGCTTAGAATCTGTTTCCCTGCTGTGCAGCACACCACTTTCTTTATTGCACGTCGGGAGCATCGGGGCCGATAAGACGGACACGCTGACACATAAAATTAACTGTCGCCCCGTGATAAGAACAGTGAAGTGAAATTGCCCCCTTTCCCCCGCTTGCGTTCCCGCCTGCTACCGGTGAGAAATTAAGAAATTAATTTATTTTCCACAATAAAACTCGTGCACACGGGCAGTGAGAGAACTGTGCCACGCGAAGCGATAGCAGCGCTGACAAATGAGGAGCAGGTCAAGTGGTTATTGTTTTTGCCTCTTTGCTGAGGTTTTAGATGTAGGTTTTTACTTCACATAAGGGCTTGTAAAAGCTGGTAGAATGTTTTGCTTTGAGTTTAAATTAATTCCAGGAAAATTAAGAGAAATTTAAGTAAGCAAACAGTTAAAAATAAGCTTTGCTTAAATCATGAAATATATATCGATTTAAAGGAACATGGTGAAGCAATCCGAACTCTTTGATTTAAATGAATAACGTATGTAAAATAAAGTTACGCTGAAGACGAGTTACGCAGGAGGAACGGCTACATTCGTTTTTCTATTTTTCATTTTATATACGGAACTGTTTTATTTACATCAGACCTTGATAAATAGTCAAAGAATGATAACTGTTTACTTTTTTATGAAATTCAATCAGTAAAAAATACAAAGACATTGAAAAACTTGATTTAACAGGTTGATGATTGAACATGAAGACATGATGAAGCAATAATGAATTAGTTGTAGTTCAAGATTACTAGATCTTGAGCGAGGGAATTCAAATTAGTGAGAGTTTATTCTTGTTTTACATTTTCCCTGCTTCTGAGTCTACAACGTAGGAAATAAGGATTGCAGTCAAGTTATTTAGAAAATGAATTGATCGCTCTATTTTAGTATTAAGTTGTGCTTTTAGGTTATCCTGTCTTGATAAGTTGAGGAAGTAAGTAAAATTTCTGAAATGTTGTTGTTTATAATTTTTATTTAAGTATTGCTCAAGGTAGTTTCGATTGAATATACCTAGTTTTTAATACTTAAATTTCATTCATAAAATGGATTATTTCTTCAATTTTTCTTTTCATTATCTTAACTCGCACTAAGGAAACGTTTATTGCGCTTTCAATAATAGTATTCCATGAGTCAGCAGACAAAATTTGACACCTCTTATATCGAAATCTAACCGTGATGGCCATAAAAAAAGGAAGCAACTTCGTTCAGGAGCGTACGGGACCAAAGAAAGGCACCACGACATGGACGAAACGGACATCGTGCGGCAGTTTGTGGGCGTCGTGTAAGCCTGACCCTGAGCGACTTGAGTTTCCAAAGGAAGCTGAAAAGGAAGATCGAGGGACATGTAGTAACATTGCTTCGTTAGCTTGACCGGGATGTCTATGAAACCGGCCAAACAATGAATTAGTACCTGAAAAACGTGAACAACAACATCAGGAAGCAGAAATCGCGTCCACTGGCTTCGTAGCGGCAAAATATGAAGCCACGACTCAATGCGATAATTTCAAGCAAATTTCGGCGGAAATTTCGATATTACTTCCTAGTCCGCTTACTGGTCCAATATTCCCCAGCCGTGTACCATCAATTTTTTTTTTTTTTTTGACAAAAATGATGCCAAATCTTTGATATAACAATTTTGTTGCAAAAACATAGGATGAGTTGATAAAAATCGAAGCTAGACATTCAAACATGCCTGTACGCATGTTTTTGGCCAACCGGATGAAAATTCCGGATAACTAACGTCAGGTAGCTCGCAAGGTGTTAGATTTATTTATTCAAGTAATAGTAATAGTTACCTTTTCAGGGATTTTCATGGAAAATAATATCTCACTTAGCTTAAGTTCCTTTCAAACGGATTTGTACATAAAATATACAAACATTGTAATTAGTTTGCCTGGCAGGAAATATCATCCATTATGTATCCCCTTAGCACACCAACAACAACAAATATAGTAAAAATTGTTAAATAAACATACATAAAATAAATAATTTTGAAGAAATACAAACCCACGAAAACAAACAAGCTTTTGCAAAAGCTGGACCTCTTTTTGTCAAATTTAATTGTCTTACGATCTTTACTGACCGTATGAGTCTTATAAAACTTTAGTTGCGTTGCCTTATATTAACATTTTTTTCATGTATATGATAATATAAGTTTTAAGACATCTTGTTTGATTTCTTTCCCCTTCTCTTCCATATTTTGAACAAATATGTGATTGTATGCCTTGTTAGTTATTTACAAGAGGTGGATTATTTGCATTGTATGGATACTTTTTGTGCGAGTCTTACAGCCTATTCAGCGTTCAAATCTCAATGTATCCTACACATCACACGCACACACATACACACAAAGCATCACTTCATTCCGAAAGCTTTCCCGCGAGAACAAAGAAAACCCACCCGGTTCCGCTGGGGTTTCTAAGAAAACCTTTTCATCAGTTCCGCGTCATAGGCAGATCCCCCCCCAACACACACGTACAGAGCGTGCGATCTGCTGTGAATTGTGTGTGTGTGTGTGTGTGTCTGTGGGTGAAGAAAAAGGTTGGTGCGCACAATTTTTCGACAATTACGAGTCAAAAAGCGTTTCCGCTTTGCTTTTTTGCACGCAAAACAAAGCACGTTGCGCGGGACCGTCTCACAGAGCCTCCGGGAAGCGTCTCATGGTTCACCGGTGATAAAGAAAAAGTCTTTCCACCCAACAGGCCGCCATTCAAATTCAAATAATGTCCGCCCGAGTGGTCCAGCGAACTGTATATATGTGTGTGGGTGTGTCTGTCTTCCTGCCGCTTCCAGTGCTTTACATCGTTTCCTGTCGCAGTGCGGAGAAGGAGGATCTTGAAACTTGTCACACAAGTGGTGCTTGGCAGCTCTAAGCCAACAAAAAAACAAGAAGACCTGAATACCATTCGGGGTTACACACTCGCGTGTTCTCCTCATCTTCAATGAAGTCGATGGGGGATGAATAACCGCAAAAGAAAAGAATACAAACACACAAACACACACTAACGGGCACAGGAGTTAGATCCCACAAAAAAGCTTCATAATTTGCATGAAAAGCTGACAAAACCGTCATGAAGTACAGGTTAGGGGCTCAAGAGAGCCGTTGAAGAGGTTACCTGCTTACTTTTCGTCGATTGTATTTTTTTCTTCTTCATCTCCTGCCTCTCATTTGAAACACTTGATGAAAGAAAAAGCGTCTTTATGTCAAAAACTGTTGGCGAAAAGCGGAAATGAGGCATTGGGTTAGGCCCACCTCCCACCCAACCGGACTTGTTGGGCTGTGTGGGAATGCTGAGTGGGTAGCAACATCTCGTTGTATCGCACAATAAATGATAACATGCCGCCACGGATAACAAGCATTCCGTTGTCGGAATTCATCTTCCCATGTCCGTGTGATGTGATTGAGCTCTTCGAAGGCTGCTGTGACACCAATGCATTGGGAAACTGGTCTTACAGCTTCGTCCCTCGACGTACTGCACAACACGTCCTTCCCATCAACACGTGTTTCATGGCCACCACAACTGGTGGGAGCCACCATTTTAGCCCGTGCGTTAACATGTGTTGTGATGCCAGCAAAAAAAAAAGGTTTTTTTCTCCTACCAACAGACTATGTTAGAAGAACACTATGTGGGAGGCCATCGAAAGTATGTTGCTTTCGGATTCAATGAGCAAAACCACCTCAGCATCAGCTCAACGCGGCCTTCCCGCTCTTCCAATCAGGCATTCCAGCAGGCAATAGCTTCACTGCTAGCGGGCACAACAATGTGCCTTCGAAACGCCATTGTCTGCGTCCATTGTTATTCATAATGTCGTTTGATGAAAATCGTGCAAAACGCATTATTTCGCTACCGTGCAAGGCGGAACGGGAGCGATCCACGCGTCGTTTGTCCGACCACGACGCAAGTACGGCAGCATTTCTTCACCTCGCTCCAAAATTGCTGACACTTGTAGTAGACGGTCGTGGTGGTTTCTTCCAGTCAAGCAATAACAAGCCGAAGGACATTTACCGCGCACAGCAACGAGCAGCCGTTATCATCATCAGCATCATAATGCGCCCCAAGCGTATAAGAGCATCGCTCTGTGCTCCCAGTGTCCTTGAGCGCACCAAGCTTCTTCACCGATGATTTGGCTTACAGTGCGTGCCCCTAGAACAGCGCGTCCATTTATCAAACACAAAAACACTAGAGATATTGGTGTTTCGGTCGATTTTTCTTCGTCGCGGTGTTCTTATCGGTCAGTGATGAATATGTACAAAGCAAGCGTATGAAATGAACCGAAAGATCGGACCGAAAGCAAAAAAAACACAGAACCATTCTCTTTGCTTGCTTTTACAGTGAAAAATCCAAAATCCTGCCCGGTGCGTATCGTTTGTTTGCATATTTTAAGGATCCTTTCCAACACCGTCAACACCGGGGCCTTAGACTCCCTCAACGCGTCAGCCCTCCTCCCTGTCTTTCCCTGAAACATGGAGAAGTTTTTGGGTGGCTGAAATCTTAAAAGTACACTTGATCCAAACCAAAATCTCACTCCATCGCCCCCCTCGCCCACCAGCAAGTAGGTCTTCGCCATTGTAAATCAATTTCACTCACTCACTTTTAGACACATTTTTAGCAGCTCGTTGAAAATTCGTTAAGTTTTGTACAGCGTCTTTTGCCACTTTTCCCCCCTCGCGTATAGGAGGCAACGAACGATGTGCTTTGCTTCTTCATCCTGTGTATGTGTGTGTCTGCTGCTTTGCAGAATTCCAGCCCAAACCGAGACGCCTGTGCTGCTCCTTCTTGAAGTCCTCCTTTTTTTCTTCAAAAAGCTACTTAGAAACAGCTAATATGCCCACAAGAACGCGAAACGCTCTGTCAGTTGTTGCTTGTTGCGTGCTTCCAAGAGGAGGCACATTTTCAACACACACACACACACTCTCTCACCCACCCGCACTCGACTCGACTTGGCACAAAAGTTTATTTACACATGAGATGCTCAAGCAAATGAAGCCTCCGATGTTGTGGGACTTTCGATTTTTGGCTGCGCGTGCGAAGCCGTTCCGACTGCTGCCAAGACGAACGGAGGCCAACACGAAGCGGGTACGGGATTATGACTTTTGCGAATATGTTAATTAAGTGAAACATGATTGCTTACAGATTTGTGGGGCACGATTGTGCGGTAGTAGTAGCGCGACGACGCGCGGCTGCAGCAAAGAAAAAGGGTTTGATGCGGGGCGTTGATTTACAATAGGCAAAACTTCGGGAACGCCGTGCCGTGGATTAAAGCGCTGAAGCTTTGCCGAAAGGAAGCGCTGTGTGATATTTAGCCGAGAACTTAATTTAAAACAGAACTAAACTTTCATCTATTCTCGATGGATTTGTTTAGTATTGTTGTTAGACGAGAACACATATCAGACGGTATTGCTTGTATTTTTCTTCCATTGGGAAACTAAATTAATTTTCAAAAATTTTATGTTTCTGTTCAGACTGTTTTCTACAGCCCTCAATTCTAAGACAAAAAAGATTTTAGTATAACCGGTAAGTTGTGAAAAATGTAGTACTGAATTAAAAATAAAAAAAGCAACCAATAACATTTAACGTATCTGATGGAGCTACCTGGTACTTCACGGGCGACTACAAGTACATGCGTTTACTGTAAAAGGTAACCGATTTATATTTACTTTTAGAGAGAGTGCATTTCAAATAGCTCTTTATATCGATCTTTAGGAGCACTGAAAAACACTAAAGTAAATCATATTTTCAATAGCTATTTTGGAAGTCTTTTTAACTCTTTCATTACAGCGCCAAATGGGTTTCTCTTGTGAAATACTTTAAATGCGTAAAAGTTCTACGCCTGCTGCATGAAGCAACATGCTGAACTATTGCATTAAAATAATTGAATGATTTAAGCACCACAGCACAAGAGAAAATAAATGTAAATACTTCAAAGTTCAAACATAATACCAATTTCAAAAAAAATCCTGGTCATGGCACCAACATATTGTTTTTAATTAAATGTATTGATTTTGAGCACAACTCTCCTTTTTTTCTTCTCGTTAGCAGCCAAATTTTGCCATCTATGAGAATAATAATCTATACAGCTTTCCCCCGTACAGTCTATATTTTATTTATTAGGTCAAATAAAAAATCACTCAACTCTCACGCTGGCGGGAAGCGGGATAGCAAAAACAAACCCACTCACGACCCTTTTTATACGTTTCCCAAGAGGGAAACCCTATACTGCCCCGAAATAAATTTCGAAACACGAATCTCCGTTTCTCACCGCGTATCTCCCCGAACCAAACTCCACCGGGAAAACGGGGAGGCAGTTTTCGGTTTCGTTCGCCGGCGAGGTCGAGCTGCGAGCTTCTCAGGTGCATCATTAAAATGTTTAACCTTTCCAGCCTAGCCCGCTTCTTTCATGCAAGGGAGAGAGAGAACAAATTGTGCCAGTCAGCACGGGAACAATTTATTGATCTAAATGTTGAAAAATATTGGTACCCAATGTGGTTTCTTTTGGGAGTGGAATAGAAAAAAGCGGGCACTCGCGCGTGTGTTTCGTACCGTGCTCACCTAGAGAAATAGCTACCGAAAAGTATAACCTTTAGCACACACACACATCACAAAAAAAACCCTCAATCGTGCTTTTTCTGTTATTTTCCCTTTTTTCCCCCAAAAATTTCGATGCTCCAACAACGGTACACTACTGGTTTGTTGAGCAAGCGAAAAACTCATACATGAACCGTACGTTTACCGACCGAAGCAATGTGCATTGAGCAGGGTACTTCCTCCTCACCCGGTTCCACTCCGCATTCGGGGCAGAGAATGTTTAAACCTCTTATTCCTGGTGGAACGTTTGTGGAGAGTTTAGAGTAAATACTTTGCCGGATGTCGGGCTTCACTCTCGTGTGTTTTTTTTCTTTTTTCCTCTTTCCCCACCCGTCACCTACCGAGCGTAGAAAAATTGCTCGGTAGCATCGTTTCAAAATCAGTCGGAACTACAAACGAGCTCGGTCGGGTTGCAACTTAACAGCCCCCGCTCCAGGTCGATCCCAATGCACGTGCGATTGAAAAATTTGTTCTCCCTGTTTTTGCTCTTCATCCCGTTCCCTGTTCAAAGCACACTCGTTTACGGTTCATCGTACTGTAAATTGCACACATATACACGTGGCCAGTAGTGTGCCGAGTGCTGGTAGTCAACGAAAACAAAAAAAAACACCCATCTCATGCCCGATGGTCCCGTTGTACCCGGGAGCGGTTGCACTTGCTAGTTCCCGATTATACGCGCTTACAGAAGAATCTGCAATTGCATGAGTTTTGGGGAGCGGGGGTAAAACCCCCCTGAATCCCGATAAAAACACAACCTTCAATGTTGTTTCCGTTCCTAGCACTGTGAAATGTGATTCAGGTTTTTTTTCATTCCTTCACCTCATTCACCTCGCAAGCTTTTGCGCCAAAATTTATCGTATCGGAATTTAAATGAGTTTCCAACTCTGCTTCTAAACCCCCCCACCGGTACGAATTTGAATAGCCTGAGTGCCTTTCCAGTGCTCTCGATTTTCACTGATGAACGGGACGGAACAACCGAAGAAGGGGAAACGGCGCTAACGTGCTGCAACCGAGGTGCCCAGCCAGAAAAGAAAACCCATAAAACTAGCTTCCCACTTTGTTGGAAGGAAGCACGCTCAACGTACACCTAAGCGTACCACCCCCTGCGGTGGAAAAGGTTTCGGAAAAAAACGGAACCGGAATTATAAACCCCTTTTTTGCTGTCCGCCAGCGTTCGATGTCGATCGCCCAGGCCCAACACGGGAAACGGGAAGCCTCTCGTCGACAAGCGGTCGCAGTGGTTGCCGAGGGTGAATTGATGCGGAGGGAGCAACTCTGCCCACAACCTGCCCTCGTTTGCGCTACGTAGTTCGACAATAAATCGATTTATAAAATATTACTAAACTTGAAAACGGGCGGGAGGAAGGACACAGGAAAGGACACAGGAAGCTAGTTAAGTTTATGGCTCCAGAAATCAATAGCCCGAATCGGAGTATGTAAGTGTACCGGTATGTGTGTGTATGTGTGTGTGTGTTGAAGTTGGATAGGGGTGTTCCGGTGAACCCGTTACGTGACGGACCCGTTTTTTGTACTGGCAAAAGGTATGGCATCGAAACAAATTTGGAATCGAAAAAATGGCCATTTTTGGTCCTTTGAGCCGGATACGCTCATTTCGCATGCAGAACCAAGGACGTGCTGGTCTCAAAAATGGAAGAGAGGAAGTGGCAAAGAGGATAGCAGGGAGAGGGCCCTCTTTAAATAGAGATGGCCTATTTTATCGATAAATTGACTTCGAGCTGCTCGCTGCACGATGTTTTCTTTTCTGCAGGTACGCGCACCTTGGCCTCTTCCTCCGAATGCCGGCAAACTGCTGACCACGAGCGCCCTCTACACTGCGACAAACCGGTCCAAACGCTACTTGACCTACCTACGTACTCCGCAGCCAAAGCCCGATACGGAAGACACAGGCCCGCTTCTGGCACACAGGCAAACATCGCAGCAAAATGTCCGCAATGTCTGCAGTTGAATTAAATATCCGCTCCGCTCGCAGACCCGGCTCCGCTTATCTCTGTACACAGAGCGAACCTAATCCGCTGCTGCTGCTGGTGCTGCTGCTTCTCGATGTCTCTTCTTGGTACAGCCGATTTTCTTCCTGTTTGAGGCAGCTTCAAGAAGCGGCAGCAAGCACAAAGCCAAAGAAATGGTCCAGCGGAAAACCAGAAAGCTAACATTCAGATGGCAGTGTCCTATGGAAAAGCGGTTGGTGAGCTTGCCTAAAGGTGTACGTGATAACGTGTATTGGTAGTGGGTCGTTGTAGGTGGTAAAGTGAGAAAAATAGCTTTTAATTAATTTCTATTTGTTGAAATGAGTTTATCCCGTCGCCTTGGTCAAAGGCGTCATGGTTTTTTTCCCTCTTTTGCCTCTTGGCGTAGCTTTTTTTGTGTGCGAATTTCTGCACAAACGACCGAACGAGCCAAGGAACTGGCCCCGAAGGTTCAAGGCCTTTTCGCACGCTCTAATGGCTCCAACACCGGCGAGGCCTGGCCAATGGAATGTGTGGCTCTTAATTTCGTACTAAAGCGGATAAATGAGACCATTTCCCAGCCGAAACTTTCACACAAACACACAGGTGTCTGCTTGTGTGTCTATGTGAGCAGCGGACCGGCTATTTCCTACCCGAAAATTCCCCAAAAACTGTGGAAACTTTTGCCATGCCGAAACACACCTCAGACGAATTTGCCGGATGCAATATCCGACACGAAATTAGGTCGAATTTAGTTGTTTTCGGAATGTCTTCCCTGCCAGGGTTCTTTCCGACCCGCAGTCTTTTGTTTGAACAGCTTCATTGCATCGGATTGGTGGAAGAGAGACACAGAACGCAAGAAACAGAGAGAGCGAGAGGGAGAGAGAGGTTCCTAGCCGCCCGAGACGTTGTTTATGGTGAGATTTGATAATCAGGTGGATTAACATGGATTGAGTTCGGCTTTGCCGGGTAATTCCACACCAGTAGTTAGCGTCTTTTTGGGGGGAGACAAGACTACCGGGAGAACGACTACCTTTCCTACGGTACCTTCTCGGAAGGCGACCATCCCCAAGGCAGACATCAAAACTCATGACGTAGTTGGCTCTGTTGTGTTGTGTTAGGTTTTTAGTTGATTTTGGGAGCGGGTCGGGCCTATTATCAGCTATCTTAAAGGATTACGCAGGATATCTTCTCCAGCAAACGGGTGTCCCAGTTACAGTGTTGAATATCTCCACCACCGTAACGAGCTCTCATTCTGCCGACTGTTCACCCATCAATAATATTGAGAATTCCTCAAGATGAGCTCTTCAACATTTCAATGCCATCGGTATCTGTACGGGTTATTAGATGCCAACATTTCTCTCCTTACTTTAAAGCCTTTCCAGCAAATTCTGGTTAAGGAGTTCCAACGCCAAGAGCTGTTCATGAATCCTTCGACATTTTTCTGACCACTTTACTTCAACCAACCTTCACACACTCTTCTACCCTGGAGCCATCCGTTCCGAATTGATTTTTCCGTCCTGTCGGTTGTTTTTTTTCGGCAACAAAATATTTCCGTCCATTTTTCAGCAATCCAAAGGTCCCCTAGTCCAGCCAGTGAACTCTCCAAATAAGCAAAAANATTTTTTTTTTTTTTTTTGGTTGTTCGCTACTACTAAAGAACCAAACAACAGAAACGCTTGCAACATCGTTTAGGTCCAACAATAATCCTAACAGCAATAATCGTTCGAATTATTGCTCTTCAAAATTACCCTCCGGTTAGTGATAAAATCAAATGTTATCCACTTGCTACGGTGCTCGCCCAAAAGCGGTGGAGCCATGTTTTCGGGTGGTTTTACTGCTGTTCGGGTGCGGGTAGAAGTTCTTGAGGCTCACGTTAAATAACACGATTCCTTTTAAATCTATTCGGTGAGTATTTGCGCACCGTTTCGGGAAAATAAAAAATCAATTCCCTCACGCGAAAGGGATATCAAGTTTGTAAATAGTCGGAGCGAGCCCACACAACCTTTACCGGGCAGCACTTCAGAAACTTCTTCCTTTGATTAATTTTCCAACAATTTCAACGTGAAGGGAGAATTGAAAACTGAGGGAGGAAAAATGGGTCAATGAACCGATACATGCAATCGAAGTAAATCCTCGCCCCGGAACCGGCATTGATTGACTGCGGACATTCCGGCCTGCTGATCGATCCAATCACCATCCAGCGTTGGTACTTCTTTGTCCCATTTCCTTCCAGCCTTCTGATGCTGGCGACCGCACAAATAGTGCAAAAATCCATTGGCAACGATTTAAAAACCGATACTTTATGTTCTGTGCTGTGCTGCCGTCCAACTCGTTATTATTTGCTGTGGTCCTTTCAGGGATGCTTCCGGTTTTTTTTCCACCCGGAGACCCGGAAACAGGAAAAACAAATCATCCCGATATGTGGACCCGAGGGCATTATACCCATCCGAGGTGCTGTTGCCCGCTGTCCAACGAACCGGAAACCGATGCTTTCTGTATGTCTCTCTCTCTATCTCTGTCTCTTTGTGTGCATGTCTCTTGCCACTGGTCCAAATGTCAACAGAAATAAAATGTAATCCCAGGTGATTAACCTTTTCAGTCTACCGAGCGGTGTGGTTGTGGTGAGTTGTGTGCAGAAAAAATACTGGAAGGAAAACTCTGAAACCAACTCTTTAAATGGTTCATTTCGTATGTGCGGACTTTGTACAGGCAAGGTGAAGCAATGGTCCCCGCTGGGATCTTCTGGGAAATTTTACTCTCCAACTCAGGCAACTCAGCCCGGTGAGGAGAAAAGTTGTGACAGTTTCAACAGCAAACGAAAGTGGCTCGCCGGTTTTTTTAGAACCTGTCGAAACTAAATGCTTAGCTAACCGGAAGTAATTTGAAAAGTTCTATTCCACCCGGACACGGCTACCATTAGCTTCGTTTAGTGATCGTCAAGGTTCTGTGGCGTTGACTCCAGAGCTCAAGAATCAATAAATTGGAATTGGGAAACCCATCCTTCCCGGGCGCGCTGTTATTAAAGTCATCGAACGAAAACGTCTCAAACATCCATTACACATGTGTAATCGGATCCCTAGTTTGTATGAAATATCTGATTGCCTTTCCTGCCACGTACGCGCTGTATACACACACCTTTAAGGAATGTTTAATCATTTCACCCAGAAGCTACGCATCACAAAAGAGAGCAGCTCCCGTTCGCTTGTTTGCTAAGCGCTCACAAGACGTCTAATTAGACATCTGTCCAGTGCAGTGGTCGGGCGGTTCGATCCCGCTTCGATCCGGCTTGTTTGTACGGGGAACGTGCCCTGCCTGTCGAATCGCTTTCACTTCACCGGTTCACCCATTTCCCAACAGCGAGGGTAATTCTACACCACTGCCACACCGCGCGGATGGCCATCGATTCCGGGCGATCCGATGCGGCGGGCCACGTGGCAAGGCTTGTAATTAAATAAAATTCCCTAATACTCCCGCCGTGCGCACTAAGCTGGTCGAAATTATGGATTGCCTTCGACGTCGAGACGCCCGGTAATCGATCTAAGATAAGGGGGAGCGTCGTGTGCCTTGGAAAATAAAACACACACCCGCGTGGAAGTGTATCGGTGTACTCGAACAGCACATCTAACAAGCGTAATGCGAAGAATTTCGCTCATCCCGGTGCTAGAAGCTCGGGGTAGAATATTCAAGTGCAGATTTAGCATAAATTATCAAACAAAACACATCGTATGTGTGTGTGTGTGTTTGTTTAGTGTATCAAACACGGTCCCGGTGATGACGTGTTGATGGTGCAGAAGAAAACTAACAGGGAGTAGACAGGGAGATGATCTAACTGTGCGATATTTGCATTGTATACTTGCACACGGTCGTCGTCGTCGTCGTCAGGCAGCTCAATCCATCGCCGGGCGCGCGCTGCTGTACGGTCGATAATATTCTAATTTAAATCTCTATCCAACATAAATTAAAACATTTTCAGCGCCTGCGTCTGCGTTGAACAGTCTTGAAGCGATGTCCTTTGCAAAGCTTTCGCTCCGCTCAAGGCTACTTGGGAAGGAATATGCATTATGCACAGTGCATAGTCGTTGTGCATTAGCCCCGGGGATTAGCCCGGGGAGTTTGAAGACGCGGGATGTGTCTTCGACGGTTACTTAACTTGTGCATCGGTTGCTACAAACATTAAAACGAATGCATTTTAATAGAGATGATCTAATGGATTAGTGGCGGTTCGCAGACTCCTTGCAAGGATGTTGGCAACATCCTGCGGGAAGGGAAAAAGCATTTAAAATGCTTAGAAATCGTGGATAAAAACCTTATAACCATTTTAATAGACTCTCAACATGTTACAGATTACTGCCGCTCGATAAGAGTAACCTCAGCGTGCTACATCAGACACGCAATCGGGAGCTGTTTTCCTTTTTCTCTCTCCAGACTTCCAGAAACAAACATATCCTGTGCTGTGTGCATGTGAATATAGCATGAAGCGAGTGGTAAAGTAGTCGCTCATTTCCATGCAATTTCTAGCAGCCAACCATCCTGCAAGGGCAATAGGTACCGCATCTTATCTTCAATCGGCAGTGAGTGAGCGTGCCCTTTCTTCGCTGAGGGAACCTGAAACCTGGATGGGGACATCCCGGCGAAACCATCAAAGCGAAAGTGCTTGACGACATCACAGAGAATCAGCCTGCCTCATCATCGGCTGCACCGGGCAGCAGCAGGTAAACATTGCTTTAATGTTCTTATTTTCAATTTGCAAGCACCGCCATCGCCGCCCATTGACACTGCCACTGCCGTCTGAGCACCCGCTGGTTGGCCCGGGATGTAGGATGTAGGTCATCGATGTTGCAAACGGCACGGCACACGGCACACTCTCAACTCATCCCAACATGGTGGTTTTG